>OENT01001977.1:0-31008 GCA_900239685.1 Rotaria macrura | reverse complement strand
TTTCGTAAGAAAATGTTCATTGTTCGCTTGTTCCTTGCCTCGTTTCTGCTTATTTGACTCCCCTGTGTCTCCTATGAACTAATGCTCTCGTTTCTTTGAAACTTCAGTATCAGATTCCGACACAAACAACTAATTTTCTCTCCAGTTGAGGTAGTTCAAGTCGTAACACCTATCAGTCTAGGGCCCAGTGAATCGACTTTAGACGTCGATGAACGTTACTTGTAGTTTATGTTTGCTCTCTTCTTTATTTGCTAATATATATATATTTTTAGTTATAAATTTATTATTTCAAAGTCTTTTTCATTTTTGCCTGTGGAATAGACAAGAGTGGTAACTTCTCCTGGTTCATCGACAATGGTTGCCATTAAATTTAATAAATGTGAATAAAATAATTTATCCTTTGAGAAACATTTCTGATGAGAAGAATTCGAGTTTACTTATTTTATTACATAATTTTCACTGTATTATTTTAATGATGCTATTGCTGAATATATGTTAAATCGAATTGATGGATTCGATGAAAAATAAAAAGAACGAAGTTCATGAGAGCGAGAAGAGAAAGATAGCTTCGCATATAAGTAAGTAGCGATGAGTACTGAAAACGTGACACAATTTCAAATCCTATGTCAATAGTGTAGGTTTTTTTCATGATAGCCATTGACTTTTTGTCACATTTATTTTGCTTCTAGTCAGAGATACTCTCTTGAGTTTGCAACGGGAACAGGAATAAGTGACCATGCTAATTTCGAATATGCAAATTTTGTTAACTGAATACACATCTTTCAAAACCACTCCGGAGTAACATGTGAAAGGATTAAAAAAAGGTAATATTGACAAATGCAGCAATACACCCGCGACAAAAATATCGAAGCTTGAAATTTCATCTAGCGTACTAATTTCTGTACATTCACACACTATATTATCAGTAATAAATACTATCCGATTTTTCATTTTATTTTTACTGATATCCTTGTCCATAGAAGTTCTAAAAATGTTTTCGAAAATGCTTGAACACAACTTTCTTCACAATAAGGTAAAATGTGTTTCCGTATATTGAGAAGAATCAAAGATAAAAATGATATTATCGACAGCAGAAATGGGCGAGTCAAGTCAAGTCAAGTGTATTTCGCCAGCGATAATTTATATTAGATTCATAACGCATAGCGTTGTTATTCTTTTTGTTCGAGTACGAAATTGTTCACCTTTTGCCATCAATACTCTAGAAATTTTCTACTAGATAATTGCTCATTTTTCATTATGGTAAATATAAGTAATCACTATATGTAATAAAATAAAGAATCGGACAACATCATTAGCAGTTATATCTAACCAATGATGAGAGTTAAGGGTGATTCATACATAATCCATTGTATTATTGAATCAGTTACATATTTTATAACTTTTATTAATACTAAATATGAATGAACCAATTTCACATGACGATATTGATCTTTCAAATGATTCTTCAAATGTCTGCGTATTATCTCCTGCTTCACTCTCTTGTCCGTCATCAGTTGAATCAACTACAGCACCATCACAAAATATTAATAATATTCCTAAAAAAAATAATAAATTAATTTTTCATTAACATTACAAAGTATGAAACAAATTGGACCGCTGAATGCATTTTATGTAAAAAACTTCAATATGATAGTATAGTTGTAACATCCAATATGAATTGATATGTGAAAAGTCAACATAAAACAACATATCAAGAATAGATCAATCAATTAAATACAAAGTATTGAACTACTTGACAAAGAAGGTATTCATCGTTCCTGTAACATCGCATTACCTGTTGAAAGATTTGTCTCTCAAAGTGGTTTTATATTTCAACAACATCGACCAAAAATGCAAAGAAAGACATTACAAATGTTAAAATGTAATCATGGACTAATGTAAAAATCTTTTTTTCAATGAATTGATGTAGAATTAAATTAACATTTTTTAAAGCAATATCAAGTCAACGAATTGACTTGTGTAAAGACTTGAGTTGAAAAAAGACGTTGACTTGACTCGGAAATGACTGTTGACTCGAGACTCGACTTGGACTTGACTTGATTCGACTTATGCATAATCTACAAATGACTTGACTTGGGCAAAAAAAAATCTGACTCGCCCATCTCTGATAGACAGAGTTTTCTCTCATGTTCAATTATTTGATTCACTGGATCTTCTTTGAATCCACTGTAACCCATTATTTTACACACCTCTCGAATCAAATTTGAGATGTTTTCACAATATTAGAGCAGAATCCTTTTATCTACATTCTTGAACGATTCTAGAAGTGGATTCTTATTGTTTTGGTATTTACTCTGAATATGGCTTCTTCTGTTGATGCCGTACATCATCCAGCGAGAAAATGTCTAAGTAAATCACCGAGTTCAAGTGAGACAACATTAATCGTTCTGTCAGCACCATCAATCAGAAACAATTATTATCGAAGTGTATTCAATCAAATAATTGAATTTATGATTAATTTCGTGCAGCTTGTTGATGGTAAAGATGAGATTGTGATTCTAGCGGATGCCGCAACGATTCCATATTTCAATGGTAAAGTAAAGGACGATATTCTTATTGAAGCTAACATTGAAGATATTTGGATTCGTGACTTTTCTCCTGTCATACCCTCCAAACAGATAAAATTTCGATATAAGCCCAATTATCTTTCTGCTTCTACTTCGAATTTGATCGACCACAGCTTTGAGAAATGGTTATCTGAAAATGATTTAAATTTCACGAGTAAATCAAATATTATACTCGACGGTGGCAATGTTGTTGATAGTTGTGATGGATCACGAATTGTCATCACTGATCGGATTTTAAAAGATAATCCTCAACTGACAAAAATCCAAGCGAAAAATCAATTGAAACAAATCATGGGCGTTAATGAAGTGGCCATCATTCGAGAGCTACCTGATGACACGACTGGTCATTCAGATGGAATGCTTATGTGGTCAAGCAATAGCAAGATTCTTCTACAACAAGTTTCTGAACCCGAGAGACAACATATTATCGATGAACTAGAAAATTCTTTTGCAGATGTCGAGATTGTCGAAGTACCTGATTACTATAAATATGCTAGTTGGAAAGATTTTACTTCAGCCTGTAACATATTTGTAAATGCCATCGTAACTGATCAATACATTTATATGCCAACATTTAATGGTCCTCATGATGCATCGATGCTTCAATTAATACAATCTCATACAACAAAAACTGTTGTACCTGTACCAGCTGCTAAAGTTTGTTTTATGGGTGGCAATGTTCGTTGTCTTAGTTGGCAGGTGCAAGGAGACTTAAAGAAAAAGATTTTAGACTTAACACAACGTGGATAAGTAGATATTTATAAGCTAGACAGTCTGAACTCATTTCCTCATTTCTTTTTCAATCTTTTTTTCTCCATAGTTGTTCACTAAATAGAACATATATGCAAGAGAAAGAAATCAAATAAAAAATTAAAATAAATGCCCTAAACGCAAGTATCATATAAATCATCTAGAATTTACGCAGATGGCCACACTTCACAAGTTTCTTATGTTCGAAAAAATAAAGACTGAATACGAAATTCTTCACTGTAAAAGTGAGTCTAATTGATCACTGCACTTAAAACAGTCGCACATACACATTATTTTACTTGATTGTTAGTATGATGAAGCATGAGTTCAGCTTGCACATGAATGGCGAATGTTTTTGGGACACTAT
Organism: Rotaria macrura; assembly: GCA_900239685.1. Lineage (NCBI taxonomy): Eukaryota > Metazoa > Rotifera > Eurotatoria > Philodinida > Philodinidae > Rotaria > Rotaria macrura. The sequence continues at coordinate 27,303 of OENT01001977.1, read as the reverse complement.
TTAAATCAAGACAGCTGATGGAAATATTCACACCTCTCCAACGATTACAGAAAGAGAAATATTCTTGATTGAAATCGTATGATAAAAATTGATTCGCACTAGATTGAATATTTTGTGACAAAATCGAAAAAAATCGAAGCTTGATATCGTTTTTCAATATAAAAACATCATCGAGTGTTATGAACTTTATTTTCAGATAAATTTGACTACTTTCTACTTGAAAATCGATATTTTCATTTGTGATTCAGATTCATTAACGGTAATCGTTCATTATCTATAGTGAATTGTCATGTTTACTTGAAGGAAATTAAAAACATGATCCTGGGATTCAGTATATCGATTGATAATCTTAAGTATTTTCCATCTCAGATATTGATACTCGCGCACTCATTTGTAGCTACTGCATGGAGTACTTCGTTTTACATACGTCAGTTTTCAGTCAAATTATCGGTCAAGTTTATCTGACAACATGTGAAGTTCAATATTCATTTTTTTTGCTTTTATTAATTCGATGCATATTCATTGATTTCATCAATGATACCTTTGTTAACTGATTGGGTCAATTTTAATGTATTGTATACTGCCGAATTAACTTTCTTTGTATACGTGTTTTCGATAGAAAGTGCTTTGCTAGTAATTAAAATCAAGTGGCAAATATCTCTCAATCAATCCATAGGATAATATATCCACCGTGTGTTGTGATTTGATTTTTCTTTTGATCAGTTTGAACAACTATAGACACAATGGTTTTTCTAATAATGCAAAAGAATAGCAGTATAGTAATAAGTGAATGAACTGTTGAGTACATATCTGCTCTAAAATATATCGAAATTTCTTCGAGAATTCCAAAGATGATCATGTCTTATTTGATATTCTTTCGTATATTTCCATGCGCATCCGAAAAAATAACAGAAACAAACATTAGAGAGACTATAAATATGTATGACATGAATATTCTTTGATTTAAGCTTCAAGATAGATTACCTGATGTCTTTGTGTATGTTTACTTATCTATCTTTCTGTATACATAAGTATCAACATTCGAAGAATATATTCATTTTTAAATATGAGCAAGTAGTAGTTGTTTTCGTTTCTTAAATGAGTAACAGACATTCTGGTACACAGTGTTTTATTCACATGTCAACATCAGGTAAACCAAACTATCTAGTACTGAAAAGAATTCATTGGTATATTAATTATTCATATTATAGCCAATAGGAGAGCTTTATAAAAGAATTCTAATTAAATATCTGGCTTAGAAACACGTCACTTACTTATTACATGGGATTGAAACGAACATTAATGCTATTCGATATTTCTAGTGTACTGGCAGTGTTTGACTTTCTTTTATATGAATTAGTTATTTCAGTCCTTTACAGTTTTTCATTTCTTATTAACATGAAAATTTAAGAAAAAATTATATTGCAATTGAGTTTCACTCGACTACGAGTTGCGTTGTGAAGAATAGACTTAAGTCTCGAGAAAAAAAAACGATTTTCAAAACGGATGAATTTTTGATTGACGAATAGAATTTCGCATCGAGTTCTATTAATTGTATCTATTGTAGGCTATTCTTCGGACCTTTGTGAATCGAAAAAGTTTTCTTTTCATCAGTTAGCTGACGAAAATTCCAAACAATCTAAAAAGTAACTAAAAGAAAATTCATCGCCACGAAAACTCTATCTGAACGTATGGAAAAATTTGTAAAGAATATGTTTCATTGATCATCTAATTGTTTTGAAGATTCACTATCTATAATCAACTGTATATGAAGCTGTTTGGCACATTAGTAGAAAACTAATCTCTAACTATTGTCCATAGATGCTTTGATAGTATTCCAAAATATCTTACCATGTTTCGGATTTAGTTCATAAAAATAACGAGCAAATGCTGTAGACTATGGAAAATCAGAGAAAGATAACTAGACATATGAAAATTCCACTGTTCGACTATAGAATGAATTGGTACGATAATGACAGGTCGGCGCATGGTTGACAATTTGCCGCATCTTGGTCAAACATTAAAATAGAGTGTCCGAAAAATCAGTATGTATACAGTGTATTGATACTAATGGTCAATCACAAATATTCTAAAAAGGTTAATTAAAAAATTCTTTTTTTCACTTGGATAGAATACACTGAAGGAATGGTGCCTAGCCAATGCCGTCGTGCAGTGAAGACGGCTTCCGGATTAATGCGCTCTTTTTAACGATAGTCTGGTGTACGGTAAAGAAAAGGATAAACTATTAATATTTGTAATCATTATTTATTTTCTTTCGAACCTAGGTACCGATCCAATCAAACACAAGAATAAACATGAGGAAATGACTAATTAGGTTGAGATTTTCTATGTGTGATAAATTCAGGAAATATTTAGTACACAAGGATCAGTGAATGTCGAGCATCATGAAAGTTCATCCCATGGAATGATAAGAACCATATAATAGTTTAGCACCGGGAATGTTGAAGACGTGGGTGTGAGGGAGAATGAAGATTCTAAACCAGCACCCACTCGTAATCGACACCCGCCATTACACTTTTGAATGAGTGAAAATCACGCAATAAAAACAGAAAATCAGCACAATCTTAAAAGTCATGAACTCTCTGCTTGTTCTTTGGATTCTAACATGTTTCACATTTTGATATCTTAGTGTTTATTGCTGAAGGCTTCTTTTATGATTCGAAAATAAATATTTTTAATGCAAGTCATTGTGTGCTTTTTATTCTTTGTAACAATATATGAACATATGCTTCTATAAATGAAAAGAATATATTTCTTGATGTACATAATGAATATCTCGTCATGTTGTCTTTATCTACGTATGTGTTTTCCGGCAACAGTATTTTCCAGAAAAAAAATTGTGCTCATTCACATTGCTAATAAACTATGTGTACAACAAAATGGTGATGATTAGAGAGGTATTTAGACTCTTTTGGGCAGTTGAAAAATGAGCTAAAGCATTTCAGAAACATATACGAGTATAGCTATACAGTGTGTTCTGTTTGCATTATTTTTCTATTTTCACTTAGAGAAAGCAATATTATTTGAAAATATATAATTTAAGTAGAAACAATAGATTCATCTTATGTATCGAAGTGCAAAATTGTCATCACCTTTCTTAAATCAGAAAAAATCACCTTCTTCATCATCAATATATGGTATAAACGAGGCCAAAGACAGTCAAAGAGAGTAGAACTTTTCGATCACTAAACTTTTTCAGAATAATATGTCCATATCAGTAGTCCTGGCACTTTTCTAGGGTTAATCAATAGTCAAATAATACTGCAAGGAATCTTTCGGAAATGTTGTTTCCGTCATTTTTCAATCGCATATTGTTGAACTACGGTCAATTTCCAGGACGATTAGCCCGATTAGCGCATCTCGTCGGAATCAGTAGGACTTCCATCGGAATCCAATTGAGGTACTTCGATATGGGTGCCCGATTTTTCCTAGTTCTCAATGTAGATTTTGATTTGCCACTGTATATTACTTAATTATATCGTTCTTATTTTTTGGCAATGCTTCCTACATGAAGACTAAGCAAATTGACACATTAATAGAAGAGAAAAATTAAGTCACTCGGAAACGGATCTTCAATTACATAGAGATCATGCTACATGCTATCACTAAAAGCTCTTTTCAATTGAAATGAATACATGCAGTAAAATACGTATCTTCTTGCTTTTTAAGGAGTTTCAATCAGGGTGATGCCTCACAGGGTAAACATCACTAGAGTTAGTGCCCATTATTGCTTTCTCGTCAAGTTCTTGTTTGTCTCTCTTTTTCGGGACGATGCCATTTTCAAACAGTTCTCGAAAGTATGACGACAGAGTAAATGAAAAGAAATAATTTTAATACGAATGGTGCTAAACTGAAGATTTAAAAATATTTTTGAATTTCCTCATGCAATAACTGCCCCATGAATCTTAGTAATGGATGTTTTATTCTTAGTTAAATGTAGACTGCACAAAACGGTATTGGCCATGGATGATACCATGGCATCTACTTATTTATGTTTAAGATAAAACTTGTAAAATACTTTGAATTCCTAAAAAGTATTTGGATAAGATTGTATATTTACTAGCCTTTATTGTCAGGTATTTACTCTCATTCTAAGGCTAGTGTACGAGAAGTGTTTTTGTCAGAACCTGTAAATCACTGTCTCCAGCAGTATTAGAACTAATTTTTATGTACAATAACATTCCTTGCGATATGCAGTACTAACAATGTTGTGCTCTAGGAAAATTTCTAATTTATTAACCATGTGATTCAGTCAGTTCTAAGAATAGAGTGATTCTTCTTGCGAGTAAATGATTATTTATTGGAGCGGCATTCTATATGTTGAATTGTATGGCCTAACTTCTTTATGGTATCATTGTTTAAAGTTATATTTTGAAAGTTTACAGCCCTAATGACAATGACAATTATATTTCTTATGTCTTTCAATTGCAACCATTCTCTTTTTACTATCTCCGTTCCATTTTATGATGAGGAGAGAGATATTATCGATGATTCAACTTCTGCTTGGCCAGTTGTTGTAAATCATCGTTGCTATTCTGTAGTATAAACGCACTGCTATCTAATTCAAATTTGTCAATAAAATGACAGTTAATCAGACATTACTACCATATGCATATAATAGTTGCACATCTATTAACATGCAGTCAAAGGTAATTGCATATTTTTGATGAATCATCAATCGAATAACGGGTAGATCGAGATCGAGTTTTCTCAGCTATCAAAAGAAGTAGATCGATTAATTTAATTAGATAGAAAATTTCACACAGGGTATTGTGACTAAACGGAAAGAAAAAAAACATATGACATATGGATCTTTAAAGAATCTGGAAGAGTGAAATAAATTTGAAACCGTTTGAAGGTTTCGAATCGCTTTCTTTTTTCGAAACCCTTTTAAAATTCTGTAACCTACGTTTTTTCCTTTAGTTGGTAGAAAAGAACACTTCAAGAGTAAATCATTCATTATTGATCAGCTGCAGTAGTCATGCTACATAAGACGTAGGCCTTCACATTAGTTTCTCTTATGATTGCTTTTGATAGTAAATGAAAAGAAGACCCAGGTGTTGTTTGTTTTTCTTAAAATATGGTGTTAATCTACAACAAACATCTCGAATCCCGAATTGCGTCGGTTGGATATTGTTGAAACACAAAGATAAGAAAGCCAACTTATATTTTTGTGATTATCAAGTAACACTATTAACCTTAAACATTATTTTTAGTTGATTTTGCTATGAATAACATACAGTTGCTATTCTTACTGGTATCGTTCAGTATGTTTGATACTCGTTTTACACTGTACTACTCCTATGATCGGCAAGCTTCATATTTTACATTCGATTGTATCTATGCTTATCTCGATGACGTTAATAAAGAAACAGCTGAACAATTCATTCGTCGCTACCACTTACTACCTTATTGTCGACGACCTGACGCCGATGAAGTGCAAGAAAAAAATGATTTCGTGGACAAGAACAGGAGTAACAAGATTAGTTTCAAAGAATTGAACAAGTTTGGCATAACAAGCACAGAGTTACTTACATGGATGGCTCCCATTGATGTCGCAGAACGATATGAAAAGTACAATGGAAATTTGCATGAGTTCTTCTTCAACTGTTCACCACCATAGTTCGGTTCGATGAGTCATACATGTTTGACTATAATACTACTTTTTCATTTGGTGATATCGTTAATTCCACTTTCGCAAATCGCTATTTACCCTGTCGAGAGATTGAAAGTGATGCATGTTATCCGTTTCTATTTGATTGTTATCGTGGTCCATCAAGTATAGGGTCTTGATTGGCGAGAAATCTGTGACGCAAAAAATGGATTGCATTAATGGAGAAGATGAGCAGTTGTGCGAAAAACTTGAGTTGAATGAATGTACTAAAAATGAATATCGATGCCATTATGGCGGGCAATATATTCCACTGGCGTTATTTGGTGATGGAGCGAGAAATACCGATTGTTTAGATGGAACTGACGAACTGGATGCAACAATTTTATATGAAACCATGGTGATAAGATTAAACTGCAATAGTATACCGACGTTTTTATGCGAGGAGCGTACATGCCGACACTGTCATTCTTTCTCATGTGGTGATAGTGAATGTGTTCTTTTTGACATGCCTGATGCGCGAAGCCGATCTTGTTTCAGTCGCTGTCACATAGAAATAACTCAACTTTTACTCACCTCGAATGATGATGTATCGAATATTGATAGTTACGAAGTATTACGCTGTTTAATCCATATTTCTAATAAAATCTCAAGTTCTTGTACTTCGTCGATGTCAGATACTTGGGACGAATAACCGTTGCAAATCGCTAGCCACTCACTGCTTTTCTGAATGGGTTTCTATTCCTGTAAAACCTATTCTATTCGGCTTTTTCCAATTTGTGTACTTAACCAATAACTCAATTTCCGAATTCAAAAAGAATGTGCTACCCGATTTTATTTGCTTCGATGCACAACCTTGTCCTGCATTATTAAACATAATTAATCGCGTAGAATTAAACAATGGCCTGGCATATTGTCGCCCTGCTGATATTATCATGATAACGACAACAGAAAATTTCGATTAAATGGAATTTTTTTTCAAAGATGCTATTTGACACTGCTTAACCATTAGTACCGAAGTATTTTGTTCGGATTCAACCCACTTTCACTGCTCACGATCCTTGAAATGTATCTCGTACCATCGTCTTGTCGACGGCTACAATGATTGTTACTCTGGTGAGGATGAATTATACCCAGCTTGTCAACTAAACGATTTGAGTCTTTTCACATATTCTTCGAATTCTAGTAAGTGCTTGTCGATGATTACATTGGGTAACTTATTATCTGGTTGTCCAAAAGCAGAAGATGAGATTTCTTTCGGCGAACGATTCTATTTACAACGACCGCGGTTCGCATTTATATGCAATAGTATGAATGAACCATCAACCATTTACATAGATGAAACGAATGAAAAAGATTGTGATTGGTGGCCTTGCAATAATCCTTATGCGCGATGCGATAATTGGTTCGATTGTCTTAATGGTATCGATGAACTCTACTGTCCTAATAGGAAGTGCTTACCGAATGAACACCGGTGCAAGTTTCGATAAGTTAATGACTTTATATGTCTACCATTTGAATATATGCTCAAAAAGACATCGATGGTTGTCCCCCGAATACAAAAGATATGGAACGTACAATCTATTTCGATAATAGAACGCAGAGCAATATGAGCGAAAGCATTTCGTGGTACAAAACAAAATGTATTACCCGCAAAAAAATTTGTCGTCAACATCTACTTGTATCAAATTCAGACGATGAGGTTTGCTCCAATAAAAATATATCCCGGAATATCATTCAGAATATCAGTTTGCTATTAACTAATGGAAAAATACAGTGCCAAAATTTTAGCATAATGCTAGAGAAGGATCCGACTCCGTTTTTGTCTGCATCACATCTTGGCTTTTTCCCGCCAACATCAATCGATCATCACGTTGAGCATGTTCCGCTGATTACTATAACAATACCTGAGATCGGTATCATACAAAACCGGTACTATAATCGAGGAATTCTTCTTCTCCTAACTGCTAATCCGAACTCATCGATGTCTACTATGAGTAAGAAGTGTCTATGTCCTCTGACCTACTTTGGTGCTCGATGCCAATGGCAAAATCAACGCATTAGCTTGACTCTTCGATTATTATCTAATAGTGTTAAATTTACCAACGCTGTTTTCCAATTTATCATTATACTCATTGATGAACATGAACAAATTGCACCTTATCATGAACAGATCACATTTGTACCTATACGTGATTGCAGCAAAAATTTCAACGTCTATCTACTTTACTTAGATCGACCTAAGCGTATATCAGCTAACTATTCAGTGCACATTGGTCTGTTCTATAAAATGACGTTGCATTATTATACCAGTTGGTATCTTTCCATTCCATTTAATTTTCTACCTGTTAATCGGCTGGCCATGTATCTGGTGATGTCTGAAGTAGATGAAGCTGAATCTTACCCATTGCCATGTAGAAATCATGGCAGATGCAGAGAATACACAAATAAAAAGTCATTTTACTTTTGTCATTGTGATCATGGATATTCTGGTCTTCTTCACCATATGACACACGTATGCTCTTGTTCAAACGAATCGCTCTGTCTTTCTTCATCGTTATGCGTGTGCCTGCTAGACAAATTCGGTACTCAATGTCTATTAAAGCATAGGGTTTGCCAATCATCGAACAATCTATGCAAAAATAATGGGCTCTGCGTACTTGACGATGATCGCATTAATTCGCACACATTTACTTGCATCTGTTCAGAAAGCTATTGAGGACCAACATGTGAAATAACTAACAACCGTATTGATATTCGATTTAATGAGACAATGATCCGTGAAGTATCGTCTGCGCTCATCGATTTCATCGCAATCTTTAAAGACAAAAATCATGAAAAAACAACGACTCTCAAAAGGATTTCGTTTGATCAGAACATGATTACACTTTTCATTTTACAACCGTTCAATATTCTAGTTATTGAATTGCTCCACGAGACATTAATTTCTACTTAGCGATAGTGTGAGAAACGTTCATCGAATCAAAAAATATCAGTACTCAACTACAAATAAACCAACGGTGTTCTTCGATACGAGAACTTTTGAATGATACATTTCTGAATTATACTCTTATTCATCGAGTCAAATATTATCCAATGCTCTGTCGTCAAAATCAACAGTTCGTGTGTTTCTATGATGAAGTTTATATGTCTTTGTGTGATCTTGATCGATTTTCCAATTGTTTCGATTTCAATCATACCAAGACGTACGACTGCCAAGGACTAAATGAACGCGAAAATAATGATCGATGCTTCCAGAACAATGCAACCTGTCCCAATGTGACAGAATGCGTGTGCGAAGAATGCTTTTATGGTACTAAGTGCCAGTTTTTAACGAAAGGCTTCAGTCTATCACTTGATTCCATCTTGGACTATCAAATAAAAGCAAATATAATATTGGCTAGACAACCATCAATTATCAAATTGAGTGTAACTATAAACATTTATATGTATGTTACTGGGTTGATCAATGGATCATTGTCTATTGTTACACTTCGTATGAAGAAACCGAGGGAAGTTGGCTGTGGTTGGTATTCACTAGCATTTTCGAGCATCAATATCTGTACGATAACTGACGTGGCAATCGAATTTTGGAATCTTTTCCTTTCTAAAAAAACGTTTCTAACCAATCGAGCATGGCTTACGTTTAGCTGAATACTAACAGACACAACTCTCTTATCAATGAGCGAATGGTTCAATGCATGTGTAGGTATCGAAAGAGTGTTTGCCGTATTCAATCATGCCGAGTTTGACAAAGAAAAGAGCAAACGAATTGCTAAACGAATGATTGTCATTATTGCTATTTTTGACAACATTCACGCATGCTCATGATATTTTTCATTATCGGTTAATTGATAATTTTGATGCAAACGAGAAGTGAATATGGCGCTTCGTTCGATACTCATATTCTCTCCGCATATACAACTATGCTATTATTTTTTTCCATTTAATTACCCCTTTATCAATAAATTTCATTTCAGCTGTTGTCATTATTTTAGCTGCTGCTCGTCGGCGTTCAAACTTACAGCCTAAGGTATTTTTCATGCATCATCTGAAACAACAGCTGCAACATCATAAGCATATAATATTAGCACCTTGCTTACTTGTACTACTGAGTTTACCTCGTTTGATCATTCCGTTCATAAGTGGATGCATGAAATCATCACGTGATCCATCGCTATTTCTCATTGGTTACTTTATCTCGTTTGTTACAGTGATACTGCATTTCTTAATATTTTCCAGCGCGTCAAAAATATATATGGCAGAATTTTGCAAAGTGGTCAATCACATCTTATGACTATTAATTACAGTTTAACCAAATAATGCAATAACACTACAATAACAAGCTAAATTTGTGTGTTAGTCGATCTCTTCTATACTTGACTGTAACTAGCATTGTGTAGTATATGCATTGTTCTGTCGACCTTGCCGATTTGTGAAAATTTTAATTTTAACGAGTTTCTTTACTATCACACACCATTTGAATAGTCAATTCTGGAGACCGTTAATAGCAATGGGTGTAAGTGCGGTACAGGTGTGTGTCTGAGAGGCTAGAAACAATCGCACCGAGACCCACACCCACATACCACTGCTCATCATGTGTCTATGTCTAATTCTATCTCTCAGTGATCAACAAAATACTGTCGAAAACTCGACTCCAATTTCAAGAGTAGTAAACTATACGGATAGTGATAGTATGCAGTTTCTGAGCTTTTGACTGGCTTCGATTAACAATGGAACCATCTGAAACTGAAAGGATGTCCACCGTTTGAATTCATGTTGAAATCATAAGAAACTATCAGTAAAATTTCTCACAGAGTGTATGGATTTCCGATGATGAAATTAAAATAAGAGAAGCACGATGAGACATTTATCTTATATCAAGTTTCATTCAGCTTTCGAATATACTGACAACTTCGTAAAATGAAGATATTCTTTTATAGAAGTAGGAAGTTTCTAAATGAACTCTACATTAGTGGCAACGCTGAATCAAGTGTCTCTTATTTGGAAATTCAATATGTCGAAAAAGAAACATTTTTCATTGTGAAAAGACTTGAAGAATATTTCTAAAACCCATACGTGTCTTTGTTATTTTGAGTTTGAGATCAAACTAATAAATTCAGCTATATTCTGAAAAAATATTATTGTCCACAATCTTTTCAATTTGCCATTCGATTCGTTTCATTTGTCATATCTAGTTAACGAAACACTATAATTATCATGTTCTCAGTGGTCGCTCTGAGAAAAAATAAATTCGACATAAACGATTCAATATGGTTATTCTTCTCTCTCATACACACTTCCGCCAACTTCAGAATCGTTCATCAACCGTATTAACGTTATGATAACACTTGATATTTACTGCAATTTCATTTCTATCTTGTGCATTTGCTGGACGAATGAGTGCAAAAAATTTTGTTCTATCTCTAATCGATTTCCCTAATGAAGGAACCTTTTTTTACTCAACCTATCACGATCATTGTCAAAAAAAAAAGTTCGATTGTAGTACCAAGGAAGGTTGATTTTTCTATGCTCGTTACCAATGCTTCGCAGTTCAACTATATATATAATTATATCAGTCGATTGAAACCAGTCGAATGTTCAATCGAATATGAAGGATATTGTTATGGCATTGACGTGATTGTTTGTTTTAAACAACTACGTATATGGTTCACATAATTGTGCTCGTGTGGTAAAAAGTCAAGATCAAATTCTAATATGTGATCATCAATTTATTCATTACTTTTTACTTCATCTTGTTTTCAAACAGATCAATAAATATTTACTAGAAGCGAATAACTGAAGATGTGACTATATATATATTTATTTATTTAATATTTTTTTGTTTTTCAACTTTAATTTTTACCAAAACAAATACCGAAACAGGCAAATATATAGACAAAAACATACACTGCACATGCAACCAGCATGCCAGCAGCGCAACCAAGTTGTGCTTTTAGATAAACCAGTTTGTTCGTTGGAGGAAAAAGATAACACGAATCTGTCACAGTTTGAAGTCCAGTTACTGAGATCGGTGCACAAGCTTGCACACTGTTCAAATAGCTCGAATTAAAACTACTTAAACTATGTAGGCTGCAACATAAATTATTGCCTAAATAACATTTGCAGAGATTGTCCATAAAATATCTATCAAAGTAGATGATAACACAAGCCAATGCTCCACTCAATACTGAAAAGAATTAAGAACAAATCATTAAAATATATTTTGACAAAATAATGTTGACATACTGTTGAGTATTAGAATATAAGTAGCACAGCATCGACCTCGACAACAGCAAGCTAAATAAACGGAAGGCAATTGTAATTTCATTACGATAAGAACTATCAAAGTAATGACTCACTAATGCAGAGCATTGTTAAAAATGTTTTAATAAAGACTATGCTAGCCCACCAACCAACCCAAATCGTACCATGAGCAACATCATAATAAAATGAACCAAACTCTAAACCAATTATAGCTGCAGTTAGAGCAATCTGAGCTACAGCTAAAATTGCTGTGGCCCATCGTGGAAATCGTTTTTCAAAAGCCATAATTAACTGTTCGTTATACGATGAAGTGCACCGGATTATGAAAAGTACGAAACTGAAAAGAAAAAAAAAGGTGTGCGGTAGTGTTTTATATTACCAATACGTTTAAACAGAGAAGAAGGAAGAAAACGACATGCATATATTCAGTAAATCATATGAGGACGCAAGGTAAAAAATATTAATCAGCAGGCATCGTCTCTCCATTTATGCTAACAAGAAGAATAGAGAGTGAGAGAGAAAAGGTGAGTTTTATCATGCACAGTCTCTACAGCTGACGTCATTGACAAGAAACTTAATCATGTCAAAGTTTCTCAAGTCCGATGAGATGACGATCTATTTGAATATATCCAGAGACGTTTTAAACGCTTGACTATATTGAATGAACCGATTAATCATATTAGTGTACGTGCACTTATGGTCTAGATGGTATTAACTAATAAAGTAAATGATTTATTAAATTGAAGAACATGCTTGCAAATGTCACTAGTTACAATGATCGATCTTATCGTTATTAAAAAATACATAACGTATGGTTTATATCCAAACGTTCTAACATCGGAATGATTATACAATTGGCAGGGCAAGAACTAATCGAGTAGTGTAGAAAACATTGACGCTTCTTGTTTATTACTTCAGTATGATCCTACTTTATATAATGAAAATTTGACGACTCTATCAATACGTGCAAGATTTTTAGCTTGTTGACGTTATATTTTTTCTTTATTGATTCTGCCAGTAGCATCGAAAGAATAGAAAAGCATACACATTCTTTTCGCCGACTTTTCACAGGACTGACCCAAGAGCAGTAACTATTTCGCTCGTTCTATTTACTTCCATTGGCAATACGAGAAAATTGCGAATTTGCTTTCGTCTACATACAAAGTATCGTTATATTTCGTTCGTACTTCAACAAAACTTAATCGAGCGCAATCATGATGTTGACAAGACCAATATATATATATATATATATATAGTGTCCCTTGCGGTAAATGAATAGGTAAAAGCGAAATTTGATTGAGAAATTCACCAATGATTCAGTCAATGATATGATGTTGTTGTTGTTCTTTGAAAACAAATAGTCAAAAACTCACCGACTATCGGTCAATATATAACGCTGAAAGCAACTATTGACACATGATGAGAGATCAATGTAAAAAAGTTCTTTTTCATACGATTTGATCTTTAAATCATAGAATAGACAATATTATCAATGTAAAAAATTTAAAAAAAAAGAGTTCAAGAATTGATCAATGATTTGAACACTTTACAATGATTATATAAATTTATCAACACACTAGAAATCCAAACACATGCTTGAATACTTGTCAGTCGCAAATCATCGTTTTATTTTTTAAGGTTGCAACTTATAATTGGATTTCGCGATTTATTTTAGTTAAAAAGTTCTAACATACATCAAGAACAACGTTTATGAAATTTTATCATTCAAAGTAATGCTTCATCGCTATATTTCGTACGTATGTATGAAGAATTCAATCATACATCGACTTCGATAAGATTGATGTAATCTAGATTGCAAATGAATTCTTAAAAGAAAAACGCATGAGTCATGCAAGCAGAAAAATATCTGGCCAAATTTACGACTCATATTATGTTGAAGACTTAATCTTTTTTCCTATGTTGATTGAATTTCTATTTACCGTTTGAGAGAGGAACAGCGATAAAATATCCCAATAGGTTAATCTACCATGTACTCTCAGTGATATCTAAGACTATATATATATATATATATATATATATGTGCCGTTGAAGAGCTTTTATCAATATTTTCGTTGAAATCAATAAAATTTACACAACAAATTGTTCCATGCTTGTTTTTTATTGCTACGATTAGTGTTGATGTCAATGCATTCGATACTCGGAATGGTATGTAGAGGATGTAGATGTCATTCTTGTTGTGATAGGCAGCAGCAATTGCATCCAAAATTAATGGAAGTGAATAAAGTCAGTTGAATTTCTCATAATAAGCATTACTTTTTTATTACAGTTTTATTAATAACTAAAATAGTATCAATTCAATCAGTCAAATTCATAGATTAGTGTCGATTTGATAGTAGCTTCTAACAAAAAAATATCGTTGATGAAAAAATCTATAACAAACATAAGAAAAACTTGTGCACAACTATACAAACACTACTCTATAGAGGATTTCACTTGGAAAATTGATCGCCTTCAATCTTATGAGAAAGTCAACTGAGAAAAAACAAATGCTACGAGTAATATGACTACGAAATGTCGTTTTATTAATGGACTTCAAGTTGTACTCTTAGTATTTAATCATCGAAAAAAATATGAACTCAACAGATCTTTTATCAGCTATGTAAGGATTGAAAATATTAATTCATGAAAGTAGCTTTTGAATTAACTTTTTGTGACCACATAAATATGCTTGACTAGTAATTCAGAAGTATGACAATAAAATATTTACATTATTATATATAGACTGGCCTGTAAGCCCATTAGGGCTGATGGAATCGAATTGGACCGGTAACTGGAATGGACTACTCAAAACGTTCCCTGAATCATCAGTATCACCTGATTTACTCGTCACATGGGAAATAGGACCTTATCCATCAGTCACGAATAGTTGTACTACATGGCGAAATACTTACTCAGAGAACGGAACTCTTCAAATGAAGAAAGATTATCGGTTCTGTCGGGGATATGGTTCAAATATGTTGTATATAGATGAGAGTAATGGCATGATAATTGTAGCTCAATGGATTGATAACGTTTTAGTTCATCCATTTTCATATGATGGTTTTATCGCTGTCAATATTATTCGAATGCGTAAAGATCATCTGGAATAGGAAAAATTAACTTTTGACGATAAACCTACCATGCAAGGTGTGATTTCAATGAGACCACTTTCTATTCAACGTTTGACGATGACTCGCATATCGGCTGACCGATACAATTGAATGTGTATGTGCAGAATGTTACTCTTGTCAAGTACATGAGAAACGTGTGAAGCAAAAGTCAAATCGAAAGTTTTAAATAATTCAAATAAATCATACGAGAGTTTCTTGAATCCAAGTCTCGAAAACAGTAAATTACTTTCTTGCTTCTAAGATTCAATACAGATTCGATTGAATCGAGATTCTTCTACAATAATTTTCAAGTATTTGAAGAATTCAATTGGATTGAGCGAAACTGTTTCGATATGAATTCAAAGATGAAGAATATCTTATCAAAGAGAAAGAAATGACGATCTGTTGATCTTGAATACTTTACTTATATTCACAGAGATTATGCGCATGATTGAGTTTGAAAGAGGTCATGGTTTTTGTTAGCGTGAAGTTTTAGACTTCTCCTTTAATCCTATGTAGTTTCGAACATTCATAATAAAGCTGTTCTTGTTCATGTGTGAAACATTGATTATTCATGAAGATCAATAATGAATACAATTTGTTTTTCTTTAGAGACGCGGATTCATTCGTTGTATTTTCTCATCTATGGATCTATTAAAGTAATCATTGTACTTTTTATTTTTTCATTTAATCACTCTTGATGAATAAGTCTACGGAAAAAAAAACGAACAAAAAACCCTCAAACGGTCATAGTTTTTTGTGAGTTTATTGGCGACATTTCTTCCAGTCAATGGTAAATAAATCTACCGAAGCAAGTCTTTCGACATGAGGCGATGGCTCTTCCTTTTTGATCTCCATTGCCTTGACTTTTCTCATGTCTTGTTTCATTTTGTCGACTATTGTCGTCAGAGCTGACACTTTTTTCTTCAATAAAAGATGTTCATCATTGGTTGTGCGCTTAAATTCATTGATTGGATCTAAAATTTCTTCACGTGATAATTTAATCTTATTTTGAAGAGTATCTGCAATTTTTTGCATCATCGGCTCTAAATCGTGTCGTTGTCTATCGAATTTTTCCTTGATATCTTCAATCTTACTACTCCACGAATTCACACTATCGCCCATCCTTTGAACTTGTGTATTAAGTTCTTTTAGAGAGTTATTGAATTGATTCACTTTATTTCGAACAATTTCCAAATCCTTATGATTACTTTCAGGTTCGGATGCACTTGATGGCGTTACTGTATGACTACGTTTTGATACTGTTTCAAGCGATCGTAACCGATATTTAAATTGTTGACTCTCAGTTGCATATATATCACGAAGTTTGCTTACTTCTAAACGAAGGACAGCAATTTCATCGCTATTGTCCACAATAACAGTCGAGTTAGGAACTGTTGCTTTAGTTTGATTCGCATGAACATCGTCTTGCTGTGAAAGTGGAACGGACTCAGCACGTTTCTTTCTTGCAGGCTTGACCTTCGGATTTGTTTTAACAATAGTCGATGAAGCTTTTTCAGGAGATTCACGTGGTATTTTAGATACGCATTCCTGAATCAATTCCTAAGCATAAGAGATTTATTAGAAATCAAATGATATTATAATAAATGTAGGGACTCATGTTTCTCTCGATAATAGGTATTGGAAAGATCAATAAGGAAAAACATGTATTCAATATATATATATATCGAAAAACCTACTCTCGCACTTTTCTCTACGAAGAAAATCCACCGCCTAAGCGCCTCTTTCATATCTTGCACGATGAATTCTCTTTATTTCAGGAGTAGTTGATTAGTTTTTAAAACCAAACATCATTGAACGAAAAATTGAAATGAGGCACCTGTGAGTCAATATAATCGCTAGTCATAGAACCTGATTCACCGAAGACAGTAAAAAAGAGTACAATATTTTGCATGATACTATAAAACTGTTCATGGAAAGCACAATTGGAACGATCAAAGATTAGCATTAAGATTTTTATTAGGGAATTTGATGTATAGATGAAATTTTTCTCATTGGATATTATAATTATTCAAGTTTCAACATAGTTTTCATTAATAAATCAATTAGAAAACCTATGTCTCAACTTGCTACATTCATGACAAGTGATTGATTCGGGACGATTTGTGTTTCAGGCTAAAGAACTTTTACATGCATCTATAGTACATTTTATTCAGTGTCAACAACACTAATTATCGCAACAAACTAAACTATGATGGGAAACTAATTGTCAGATGGCAATAGTTTAAAAAAAAATGATAGTTCTACCTTACTTAAACATTTTAAGATAGATACTTTGAAAACATAGACACGGCATATCCATTCAAATATGTTGGGAAAATATCTAATCAGAAATCGAAATTATTTTTAAAGTTACTATAGCTTTTGATCACAATGATATGAGCTATAAGTTTTACTCAATTCTTGAACTAGATTTAAAATGTTCACATAGATGCCTTCTTAGCATACCCTTTTCATTTTTCTATCGAAAAACAAGCCGTATTTTCGTTGAAGTTGTTTCTCATATGCCTATTTTAAAAACGAAAATCGATATACTATTCTAAGAAATCGATTCCTGCTTGTCCTACTTCAATTCGTTTCATGCGATTCGAATGCATCTTGTCCCAGAGCTCGAGTTGATCTCGAAATTTAGCTTGCCTTGCCCGATCGATTTCTTGCATGCTGTGTTCAGAAAAGCAACCGTGAAAATTATTTATAAAATTGTAGATATTATGACTAACCTATAGATCATTTCTGCAATGAACTCTCGTCGAAATCGTTTGAGCTTTTCTCGTTCCGTATTGAAGATTTTGTGCTCGTCGCGATCCAAGGAAGATTGTTCAGGTTTCTTGTTGCTATTCGTCGTAGGAATCTGTATTCAAAATAATGCATTTGATATGGGAAAAGAAAATGGCGAACCGATTCAAGTTGATCCATTTTTTGTCCAGCATATTTGTCGATGATAGGATCCTCGATGAGATTCCTCTCTGTGATGTTTCGATACGGCTGGTTAGGTCTGTAAACAACATCGATGAATTCTGTTGAAATATAAACAAGCAAAACTCACGGAATCGATAAGGATCGCTGTTCAGACCCACTCTGTGTTTTACTCATGACTTTTTTTAATCTAAAATTAGGTTTTAAAAACTGAATACTATGCTTTGAAGAACGTAAACTGGAGTAAAATGTGAAGTTTCGTTTGATCCGTTGATACTGTTTGTTTGATTTTTTTCAAAATGTCACTTATCCTGTACGCGTTATACTTGTTGACATTCCTAAAGCTGATTATTGATATGTAAAAAAAGTGTACCGTTGTTTGTTCTGAATGGAAGCATGTGCTGATATTTTTCACGGCATGGTTCTCTTGACTTTACATTCGTTTCTTATTTACTAATTGAAGTAGAAATTGACTGTTGTTAGTATCTTTGTGAATGTTCACGTTGATGAAGACAGATGTCGATCGGTCGTAGAAATTCCTTGGAGTAATTTATAGTGACTAGAGTTACTAAAATGCGGAGACGTGACAAATTTTCAAATAAATATTAACGAAGAATACACATGTAAGTGTACAATTCGTACTTTATAGTTAGATAGCTTCTCCTAAGACAGTCACTGTTTATAATATTAGTATTAAAACAATTTTTGATGAACATACTCTGATCTTTACAGGTCGTACAAAAAAACTCATTATGAACAATAATCATTCCTATGAAAGCAAATGATGAACAGGTTCATAAGAAATCACAATTGATACTCATTGTCGTTACATGGACTAATATGGAACCATGTTGTAATATAGTTATGTTATGAAGATTTGTATCTATGCTAGTACATTTAATTATAATAATAAAAATCTTTGTCGATCTATTGATCGGCATAATCTTAGACATCTTTATCGTCTGATACCTAGTTTCTGTTGTAGGACAAGAAATCTGAAATTTATGATAAATATTTGTGAGGATGTGCTTGACTTTATTGAAGAACGAGTTCAAGTAGTTATTTCCTAACGAGACCTACTTTTTTATTGTATCTGTAACTTTTTTATAAAAGCTCATTTATATTATTGACGAAATTACTTAGTGTAACTGTCACAATTTTCGTACTTCCATCGATCAACAGCTAGTTAAGATTCGAAAACTTTGATACAAAATATGGAAATGCTGAGACAAACAATTTTTGCTTCTATCTATCAGTCAATGGCTGAATCACTCCAGAATGACATCAAAATCAAATAAACAGGAGGAAATATTTATTCATGTTCATCATAAGTTGAAAATTACCAACTATTGCATGTAGATATATGCTTCATTCAATCTTGAGCGTTGACTAATGTTGGAATCAGTGTCAACCAAAACTAAATTCTGGTAATGGTGGAGTGTCACCAAAGTTTCTATTTTCTCATCAGATTTAAATTTTAAGCAAAAAGCGCATCTCGAACACATACATGCTGAACAGTTTATAATGATCCAAGCTGCATGTTTGTACAATATTCATTCCTTCAATATTTACATATCTAGTGTTAAACGCGACACTAGTACTGAAAATATTCATAACAACAAGTAATGTACAGCAATATTTCATATGACCATGCGTCATGAATAGAAAAATGATTGAAACGAAACTTATCGTTTAATTCTAATTTTACTGTAGTTGTGCTAAAAATCAACCTAGTCATAAACTGAATTTCATCGATGTTCAAGCGAAATTCAAATCAGATTGTAACCAGCACATATATGAGAGAGAGAAAGAGAATCTCGAAGCTATGATACGTTGTTCTTTAGAATAAGAAAAATTTTGTAAATATATATTTCGATATATGCGAAGAACAACACAAATATCATGACAACGATATACATCGATAGAAACATCGGGATTATTTTTTACTCAAGCCATAGTTGTAAAAATCTGAAAGTATTCTTTTGATCTATCGAGAAATGTATTTAGAATAAAGTGTTACCGTATATAATATTTTCCTATCAAAAATACTCGAATTCATGAATTCTCTCTTGTTCAATTGACTATGCAGTTTCCTCTTTGAAGTATAATGTTGTGGTAGTTGTCTACTTTTCTCCCCGTAAAAATTCTTCATTTGAAAACATTTACAGAATCACGTGGTCAATTAAATAACTACTTAACATCGTCATATTTATGATTCGAATCAACTCTTCCGATTGTATGTCTTACCTTTATGCCTTCTTAGATTGCTATGGTTCACGAATAAAGTTACAGGTTTGAAAGTCTCAAGAAGTCAACGTGCAGACATGTTTGAATTATAAAGAAGAGCATACATCTATATTTCAAAAGTGCTTTATGATGTTTTTTTTTGGTGTAAATGAAGGATAGAAATGACCTCGTCTTTCATTTTTGCCGTTGGAGGTGACAATGAGAAAAGTGAACGAACTTGGACTTAAACGCAAGTACAAGGACAATCAGCTCTATGTAAAAGAATTCTAGTGTAACTTAGGCAATATTTATGTTTGGCATGAAATCAGGTACGGCTCAGTATAAGGTTATGGTTACTACAAAACTTTTACATTTTATCTTGATATAGGCTAAATGAGTTCTGCTAAGAAATGATTTTAAATTAATTCACTGCTTTGATATCTTAAAAAATCCTGTACTAGTTCGCTCTATTCTTTATTGCAAAAATTAGCAAATCTTTAATAATTATAAAATTCCGTAAGAAAAAAATCATTTGTTTCATATTAAACTACTAAGCGACAGAAGACTTGTCTTTTGTCATTTGACGCTATTGTCTCATAGAAATTCGAAGAATTTCTTTGCAATCAATTTAATATGCTAACCACACATTTAATACTTAGTCCAGTAACAAGAAGAGTTAAGTAAAGTTCAGTCAATTTATCATATTCTCTTAACAATTGTATGACCGAAAATCACTTTACATGAGTTAACCAACGAAAATGTATTAACTATTTTTTTGACATGATCACTCGTCGACAACTGTCAAAACTAACTCATTGTCTCAAACAGGATGGTACGGGTTGAAAGAATTACAACATGACAGTATCACTTTTTTGTAATAAGTGCTTTTAGATCTGATGAACATGGTATGACTAAATTTGTCGATTGCAACAACGATAAGAACTATTTAAGTGTCACATCGTCAACTCATTGGCTGTTTTCGTCCTTTTCTTTCCCTATAGGCATCAATATTTATGGTTTATGGCTGAAGCAGCACCATCCGAGTCATTTGGGGTTAACACCTCCTTCCAATAAGACTGACGAAGCAATACTTGGATGATCTCATATTTAGTTGATAATAACTAAGCTAGAATTATCAAAAAATTTTTATCTTGATTGTCATGTTCAAGATCATTTCTGAGATATTATTGAGATTCGATAAATGTGATGTTTCAACAAGAGGAGAAATTTTAGTCGCAGAACATTATTTCAGTATTTTTGTCACGTGAACTTGTTGAAAGATCACTGAAATCTACTAAAGGGGTTTCTTCTGTTGAAAAGATGATGCTCAGGTTTTTGACTTTTTGAGAAAAAAACAAGAATTAATCTAGAGGGTCGTTTCGATGTCACAATCTGGTTACTATCTAAAATATTGATATTATAAAAGAGGAATGCTTGGATGTAGAACTGATTGTATTGCTTTTTGAGCGCATAACTATACGATTGGTCTAGTTAACATACCACTCCGTGCAAACAATATAAAAGATATCATCAAGGACTATGACGATATATTTTATCACAATGCAGAGATAATCACACAAAAGAGCTCCACTATCGGCATTACAATACAGTTCGTTTGACCAAGCAGAGTGTAATTAGAGAGCAAACAAATGCCAGAGCCTAATAGTGTCTAATTCAGGTGATTCACAAGCCTATCGAGCCCACAGACTCCACCGTCTATGCATGAATTTGTAGTAACAGCTATTGGTTATGATAGCTATTAGTGTTATTCATTTACTGCATGAGGGTCATATTAGAAAAATATAAGAATAATTTACTGTGAGGTTACATCGCTGGCATAAAAAAATTGTTGTAATGTTTTCGAAATTATGGTAAAATTATACTGACGTTTTTATATTCAAATGTCAATCTGTAGAACAGATCTCACAGATAACAACATAAGTATGTAGCGTTAACAAAAACATAAATCAATTTATATATAGTTGATATTTCAAAAATTCGAGCGGTTTTCTTACTTGCTCCTATGATTATTAGGAGAAAACTCGGAAATCTACATCGAACTCAACAAGGACGTTTCAAATTAATGTATTTCATATTAGTATGACCTACAAACAGTGCTTTATCATTAATTAAGGAGTGGAGCTTAATTTGTTCTAGAGAGGTGTGGAACGGTAAGAGTATTGAAAATTACGATTACGATTAACTGTAATGATGAGAAATATAGTTATACGTACTTTTGCTCTGAAAAATGGCGAATGCAACTTACACTAAATTGTTTCCATCACTCGATTGGGATGTGCAAATTTAATACTTACTATATAAATGTATGAAAACTTTTTCTGTGATCGAATCATTTCTTTCTGATAATTTGTCTATTTTAATAAAGTGAGTAGACAAAGTAAAGGTATTTTAGTGAAGAAGTAAGTGCCAGAAGCTGCATGAAAGAATATTTACAAATGAAAACGAATGAAGGTCTTTATTTCTTACATGTCTTTTGTCTGCTTTCTTTACTTCAGCTTAAGATTCAACTCGAACATTTGTTCACTTTTCTTTGCAACCAACCAGTATCGCTTTGAAAAATCTTTTCGTCTACTGTTAATGTTACTCACAATTTCACAAAACGATTTATACATCAAGGCATATAAAAATATTCATCCATATTAGTATAATCGCTCAGCTTCGAGTGATATTCTGTGGAACAAAATTAATTGTGAATGCAACGCGATCGTTTATGCACATACGAAAAGCTCAAGTACTTCAATACATGACATTATCATCAATAACAATACTTTTTGAAATGTCTTACGAAGAAATTTTCAAATCAGCAACGTGTCCAACAGAATCTAGGGGTTTTTCACTGTATCCCATTGATAAATTAATGTATATGTAACATTTTTCATCTTTTCGATTTTTACAATAATAAAACAGGATAAAAGTTTAGCAGACATATTTCTTCTATCAACTGCATGCATACTGATTTCAACACAGTCATTACAATTAGTTTTTTCGGTCTCATTAGTTATACTATGTTGGCAATGTTTCATATGTTTTTTGCATTCATATCATTATCAATAACTTGCTTTATTATCAAATCATGCTTTGCTGTTTGTGATTTAATTGATGTGGAATAAGGGGCGATGAAGGTTTAGCTATTAAACTTGCACTAAGATCATGATATGATTGTTTAGCAATTTTGATAACATCTTCATCAATAGTATCATTAAAATCATCTTGTTCATTCGTCGCTTCTGGTTGGCGGATCTTCTTCAACAACAACTCTATTACTTTTTTAAAGTATCTAGAAATCTGAATTAGAACATATAGCCGCTTTAGTGACAGTCGATAGCACTCTATTGATACCATGAGCTACAAACAATAACCTATGTGAAGATTTGTGGAACATAATATACATTTACCACAAGGACATCACACAACATCCAATGAAGAGCCCACCCACCATCTCCTTCAAAGAAATTAAGTTTGGTCAAATTTGTTGATTTTGGGATTTATAGCTCTTCAGATAGAGCAAAGTGCCTATTCTTAGACACACTGACGTTTATTGATTTAAGAAGAAAATAAGGTTTCTCAGAAAACTTTAATTTTAAAGACTTTGAAGTTTCCTCGTTAGGGCTTACTAGTGGTTGATACCATTTTACATGTTCATATGAATCAATATAATCGATAATATATGATCATTAGTAGAAAATCCTTATTATACCGACTCATACGAGCGAAACAGATATCGAATTATTATATTGAAACTTATTTAACGTTTTCCTCGAAATGAAATTTTGAGCAATTACTCTTTCGTGTATCTCAGGTTTCTCTGCCATCTTAAATGCTTGAAAGTTTATGTTGGTGCCGAAATGTAGGCCAACAGTAATGCTACCACCTAACAGAGGTTGATTTTCTGATTTAATCTTAAATACTTATCAAAAACTAAAATATCTCAAGAAAACCTGGTTACTTTTCCAGAATTTTAGGGAACAAGTGTTCTAAAACTCAAACTAGGACACAATTAATAAATCAGACCCCGTCATGTTGTAGCGCCATCCCTGAGTTGCATTTTAAAATTAACCCAAACTCTCTAAAATTTGAAATGGCACAGAAATCTGGGTCTTACGGACATCTGTATTTTCACCTATAATCGTACGCTAACTCTTTGAAAACTCAATGTATCGAGCTGAAATTTTTACTGTGAAATATCATACTTGAAATACATCATCCGTGGAAATTTCCTGACGTAGGTTTCCCAACGGTTCACAAGCTAAAATAAATTGCAGCGTCTTGAACGTACTCTCAAAACATGATTTTTTACAGCATGAGTCTACATAATTTGACTGACTTGGTAGATACAATTCTAGAGGATGTTGATGTTTGGAGTATCGACGTCAGTATATGAATGATAATTCTTATATCTTCAAAATCTGTACAAATCTTTAAGATAATCCCTCAGTTACATGTCGCCCACATCATGATTGATCTCCAGCCTCTCTCCTTTGCATTCTAAAGCATTTTCACCATTTGAAAATTGTACTGTAACGCGTAACGTGAGAAACCTTAACGAAAAAAATGTCATCATGATTTGATTTATGTTACATCTTGAGTGGGGTACACATAGGGATGTACTGAGACTCTCAGTCACTGATCAGCCTCGACTACTTTCAGTATTAGCCTCTTTTTTAACTTCAAATATGGTCGCATTGAAGTAGAGATATAAACTCAGTTATGCTTGGCTAATTTTTGTTGCCAATAACGACGTTTGATGAAAATTCGTGATCGATGCGAAACAAAACTAAAATCAATGTCAACAATAAAGACCGTTCCGATTCTGAGTTTTTCATACTTTTTAGACAAAAAGATAGACTACGATGTGCTGATCACAAATTTAATGTGTTCTTGAAGGCTTCTCTCTCCCTAAGAGACATATGAAACACTTTTAGAAGAGCAAACTTCAGTTTTTAATTGAAGAGACTAATAATTTATGCAAACGATTTACTTAAATTTAGCTTGTTCAAGGTAGAATCTGTCGCTCTATTAAAATATTTAGTAAAGTCTATATATCGAAATTCTTCTCAATCAATAATTGTCAAATACCACCTTCCATGATTTCAATGCCATAAGCAGTGCTTTCTGAAACTGGTAGAACTCGTGTCTGGGTTAATGAACTAATTCGAGTTTCAGATAAAACTGATAAACCGGCGAATTCTGTTCAACGGAACTTTTGTTGACACTCCTCAAACACCTGTTTCATACCTCAATTAAATATAAGGGACAAAAATTACTTTGGCGCAAGCGATCACTAAACTCTCAGATAAACTTGTACAAATGATTTCTATCAAAAGAGCTCATCAATTTATTGGCTTTGGGCGAAAGTTGTCTTGATTCATTCCTGAAGACACGAGCTCTGCCAGTTCAAGACAGCACCGTTTATAAATGGTGGTGTACAAGTAATGAGCTCATTATTTAACGAATTTCTTTCCATGTTATTAATAACCGAAATTTAAAAAAAGTGTATTCGACAGAGAATTAAATTTTCTATAAAAACTTGTATTTAGTTTTTGGATAACATATTTTCTCTTTATACAGTTTTGGGAATATGGGGTGCATCAATTTCCAAAGGTGCACTACATCATCTATGTTCTCATCAAGGGATGGTTAACTCGCGAGAAAAAAAGAATGTGCGATGATATTTATCCGGAAAGATGCAAAATGTTATGCTCGATTGATAGGGCCCGCTTTCATATTTCTAAATTTTTTTGAAAAGCTTTTCGACGCTAATAGTCAAAATTCGTAGAGATTTCTTGAAAATACTTGCAAAACAACTTTCTCTTTTAATTTTAAAATTCCTTGAAATATCTCTGCTTCATGGGTGATGCATAATTCAATTTTCTCCGAAAACATGACGGATAAAACGATTTCAATGGACTCTTGTTTCAATATTAAAGAAAAAGTAAATAGGGTCAGAGATGGGTTCATATTTAGGTTGTTCCTACACTTTTATTGCTTTGAATTTTCAGCAAACATCATGTAAAAATGTTTTTGAATTGCTGGAAAAAATGAACGATAGAGAATTTTAGGGAGGCGGTTTCCCTACATTTTCAAATATCCAGAAACGAACTTGCTATAACTAGTCTGTTGTTTTATTTTTCAAATGGAGCAGTTTCAAAACTATATGCACTCCATATTTTCAAAGCTGTATAAATGGATATCATGCTGTTGTAAAATCAAAGGCTATGTTTTATTGAGAATTTAATTCTTCATTAAATAAACTTAAGTTTAAAATTTTGGGTGATCAATAACTTTGAGAGAAGAGCGTTACAAAAGTGGCTCCTTACATATATTCACCACTCGTTAGCATTGACCCATTAAAGGCGGTATCTGCCTATCATCAATCGAGGATTATTCACATTTGTAGATCTTCATGCAAATTCTGATAGACGAAAAGATTCTGTGTCGAACAGGTTCGATTTTAGTGAATCGTTCATATAAATTGCCCGTCTTTTCAACTAAAAACTGAAGTTTGGCTTTTCTAAAAGTGATTCATACGTCTCTTATGAAGACGGAAGCCTTCAAGAACAAATCGAATTTGTTATCAGCCCATCTCATTCTATCTGTTTGTGAACATCACAAATACAAGTGACTAGAACAAAACAATTTTCACGAATGTCTGAGGGTACGACAGGAACGAACTAATGGTACTTTTGTAAAATATACCGTATAAATATGTAAAACTCAGAATCGGAACGGTCTTTATTGGATTCACCCTAGTTTGGTCGAAAGCTAAAATGTCGAAGCTAAAATGTCGAAGCTAAAATGTCGAAGCTAAAAAAGTCGAAAGTTAAAATGTCGAAAGTTAAAATGTCGAAAGGTCATAATGTAGAAAGTACAAATATCGAAAACTATAATGTCGAACTATAAAAACATCGAAATGTAAAAATTTGGAATACTAGATGTATAAATGAAAAAATTTCAAAAGTATATACTTATTTATATACAGATAATATTTTCGATGTTTGAACATGGTGAAGTGTCACAGACACCCGAGAGCGCTATTTAACTCAACGATAAAATCTATTTCGAAAGCGACGTCTATACTTTCTCATTGAAGGTTATCATAACAGAATGAAC
>OENT01001976.1:0-25526 GCA_900239685.1 Rotaria macrura | reverse complement strand
ATCTATTTGAATAGAGAAACTTCAATGAGATATATTTTTCTAGCTAAGATATTTTTTTAAGATTTCAGATTCTCAGTATACTTTCACCTTCAATAGAAATTGTGTCTTGGGATAGTCTTTTTCTGTAGTTTTCATATACTGGCTTGATAATTTCTAAAACTAGAAAGAAAATAATATTATTGAATGACGAATCTCTAATGATGGAGAATTATTTAGTAACTTGATTGTTAATTGTTTGCTAAGTTTAATCGACCGTTTGGAAATCGATTGCACATTAATAGTTTTATCTGTGTAATATGGTATTTGATTTATTATTTGCATTAATTGATTATCTAAAAATAACCTAATTGAATCATCAACGAAACCCATGTCCACCCTTAAATTCGTATAACTACTGAAACGTTCAGAGTAAGCAGGCTTAATTAATTTTATGTCGGCTTGATGTTACGTCCTTCTGTTCATGATTTTAGTCTCGTTCAGAGCCAGTTGAGTGAGTGTCTGTGTGTAAATGTCAGTATTTCAATGAGACTGACAAATCAATTAGAACTATCTCATAACTCTTCTTATCTCTGATTGGTCATAAATGGAAATGGCAAAAAATCGAAGAAATAGAGGAAGAGAATGCGCCAATAACAAAAATACCAGTGACAGCTGCATAAAAAGACTTTTCCAGATTTTCTAACTGTCTGTCAACTTCTCGGATAGCATACACTCATTGACTGTGCATCGAATGCATTTTATTTTCATGATCAAAATCAATTATACGAAAGATGTTTCTCATTTACTTTTCTCCAGATTTCAAAGTCATCCGAAAGCAGTATGAGAAAACGTTCCTAGAATAGACTTTATTGACATTCATATGTCTAGAATAAAATGATAAATCTTTAGCAAGGCAAAATTCGTGATACGATAACGAAACGGTCGTAATTCGCAAGAGAAAATGACAACATATTAAGTGCTTTTGGATAAAACTGAAATATTTGTTAAAACAAAGATTATTGTTCGTAGAGTTGTTTTTTTGTCCGGCATAAATCTTGTGGAGTAAAAGAAACTACTCTAGCCATAGATGAGTCATCCTGAATATTGTTTATACAGTGTTTGAGAAAATGTTTTTTTCCAAAATTTTAAAACAATAACAAAATTTCAATTGATTCTGACAACTGAAACTAGTCTATTAATAAAACCTGGATGTACTTCTTTTTTCTCAAAATTTTGCATAGTATATCAATAATCTGTTACATCCTATTTGTTGAGCTCAGATTTTAATAAAAAATCATGTAAATATTTTTGTATACGGAATTGATCAACGATGTATTATTGAAACGAAGATTCTATTTTTCGAAAAACTAGCTTAATGCTGAAAACGTATTCTGCCGAATGGTGGGTTCAACGGTGTAAGAATTTATCCTAAACGAGGTACAGTGTGATTAGAACTATATGTGTAAAGTATGAGTGAGAATATATTTATGAAGAGTAGAAAACAACTCGTTGAAGAAACTCCTCGACAAGTCAAAATTGACCCCGAGAATCGTTCACAAACATAATCTATCAATTTAATGCAGTAATTTAACCCATAGTATCAGCATTCGATGATTTTATTCTAGGACGTTAGTTTCATTCGAGAAATATTTACATTAAATGCCACAACAAGAAACTGATTAATTTTATTTCTCATTTGAAGCTGAAAAATATTGTTTGTGAAAATTAATCTCAAATTCATTGGAGTGCATGAATTTCAATATGTGAGGATGGATAGTTTATGTTATCACTGAAATATAGTTGATAACGAACTCAAACTTGACATCGTTTTGATTCTATTGAAACAAGTAAAAAACTTTGCCTAATCCGGGGACACTGACGATATGAGATTCTGTCAATTTTTTCTCAGAAATTTTACTATGATAGTAAGAGCATGCTCTTAGTGGCCTAACCAGGGGTGGGCATGCCCGGGCACCGGAGAAACTTTTAAACTTGATAATTACGATTCAAATATTGGTTATTTTTTCATTGTATAGATAGTAGCTGTGAAAAAAAAAGTTATAGTGACATCTGAAGGATTAAACTAGACACTGATCAGTAAGAAACATCAATTGGTCGTCTATTTTTCGTTTCTGTATATAAATATATCGGAAAATAAAGCAACCAATCGATTACTGAATAAATAGCATTTCAAAAATTAGTTTATTTTATTTTGAAATGGAGAACACGTCCAAAGAGCCTAAACGTGGAACTATTGAGTCATTTTTTTATTCAGAGACTACAAAAAAGAAAAAATGTGATGCTTCCTTAATCTCAAGTGAGTTAATATGGTATGTTGTCAAAGGGGTAAAAAGACGCTTCGTTCGTGAAATTAATAGCAGATGCACTTCTCACCAGTGACATCTATTTTTATTTTTTCCCTATGAATATATCCGAAAGATTCCTGTATAATATGATCGAGAAACAATAAAGTAACATTACTACAATACTCTAATTTCTAGCTGATACTGTTTTACCTATAACGCACCCGGGAGGAGGTCAGTTGCAAGAGAAACCGATATGATAATGTATGCATATTGAAGGCGCCAACATTGGTTTCATAATTTATATGCATCAGTGCTTACAGAACGTTGATCTCTCGAGAAAAATTGCGAATACAAAATTTGCCTGAATACATTATCAAGTAGTAGGATGACTGGCAAGAGAATCAATTTTTATAAAAAAGAATTGTACTATCTCATACTTTTAAACGTTCATTAAATGAACACATATTTTATTACTCTATGAAAAAAAAATTATAAAAAAATCCATAAATAATACAAAATATTTGTTGATGTTATGAAACAAGAAAAAAATGATGCATCAAAGAAATATAAATATACAAAAAAAATCGACAATATTAAAAGAAAAACAGAAAAATTTAATAGAATTTGACAATGTAATGGCGCCTTGTAGTTGAAAAAATACTAAAATAAATTAAACACAACTATAACATTAAGTTCGACGAAAACATATTTCAAACTGGCGTATGATAATACAACTGAATAAACACCTTACCTCACCTCATCTCTGACTTTTATATAATGTAAGGCCCTGTGAGCCATTTTGTATGTAATAGGACACCATCATGGTGAAAATTAAAGAGTGCGACACAATCCAAATGTTTTCCGTCTAAAACTCAAGTTTACAAGCATCTCCGGGTAATAGGAGGCATTTCGTTCGATTGCAAATTAAATTTAGAATTTTTTGGTACCCAAATCAGGGATTAGAATTCATAGGGAAAAATATAATTGAAGTGCATAGGTAACTTCAGAATCTGCTATTAAAAGTATGTTTCACTGGGGTCTGACAGTATACCAATAGTGAATCAAACAGTTTGGATTACCACATCATATTCTCCAGATGAACAACAAGAACCAACTGCTTCATCTTCTACAATTGATCAACGAGATGAACAAATTCATTCACATTATACAAGTGAACAACAACCATCACCTTCAGCTTTTTCAATTAATGAACGACGTGAACAAAGTCAGTCATATCCTATAGGTGAATAACAGGAATCAGCTTCAAATAATCAATAACGAAAATAAAAACATTTTTTTTACAGGTGGACAACAAGAATTACCTTCTTCATCTTCTTCAAATAATCAACAACAAAAACAAACTCAATCATCTTCATCAGAATCTTCTCTGTGTATTCATCCATCATCAAATACACCAGTTTCAAATATTATTGATATCAGTCGTTCATCTGATGAATTACCCAACCAACCAATACTTGCTTCTTATCCAATAAATAAACAAAAAAGATCTTTTCGTAGTCAATGGTTTTCAAAATTCAGTTGGCTAGAATATTCAGAACTAACAGATTCAGCTTATTGCTATTATTGCAGGCATTTTGCTACTGGAATAAATTTAAATCATTGAGTAATAATAATAAACTTTTGTCTAATACATAGATTTCTCTTTGAACACTCAGTTCCTTTTCTTTCTGGTTTCTATCTGTTTTGCTGCATGATCTTCTTCTTAACTTACGTTTAGAATCAAAGTGATTCATTTCTACGTGGTTTTAATAGCTGGAAACATGCTTTCGGTGCTAATCAAGGATTTTTAAATCATCAAAATAGTCAATCTCATAAATTAGCTGAAATTAATTACAAAGAATGCATTTCACGAGCATCATCTTCTACAACAGTTTTACAAGTAATGGATAAATCAAGAAATGAATTAATAAAACGTAATCTTGAAAAATTAATTAAAATAGCCTCGACATTACGTTTATGTGCTCGACAAATGATTGCAATACGCGGGCATGAAGAAAATGAACTGTAAGCATGTTCTAAGAAATATAATTTTACATTTTTTTATTCAACAGATCGTTAAATGGAGGGAATTTCATTGAGCTATTACGTTGGGCCAGTAACACCGATCCAGTTGCCTTATCTATTCTTGAAGACAGTGATAGAAACGCAACTTATCTTAGTCCAACTATACAAAATGAAATAATTTCTCTTTTAGCAGATCAAATTCGACAACAAATATCCGAAAAAGTTATATTACTTTATAAGTTCATCAAAAGACTACAACCCTTTTATTGTTTTCTCTTTTTCTAGATTAAAGGATGTGTGTTTTCATTAATGGCTGATGAAACACGCGATGTATCTGGGTGTGAACAGCTTAGTGTAGTCATACGTGTTGTCAGTCATGATGTTAAAATAAACAATGAGCTAAACCAAGAGTCATTGCTTTTTAAAGAATACTTCCTAGGTTTCATAAAACTTGATCGATTTGATGCACAAACATTAACTAATGAAATTGTCAAGTTTTTATCGTCTTTAAATATCAATTTAAAAGATTGTATAGCTTTGTGTTTTGATGGGTAGGAGTAATGAATGATTCATGATCAGAATAGAGTATGTAATATTTCTTCTATTAGTGCATCAGTAATGTCCGGGAATAATGCTGGGGTGCAGGCATTATTGCGCCAACAATAAATTCCAAATGCGACCTATGTGCATTGCTATGCACACAAGCTAAATCTAGTCATATGTGATGTTACAAAGGCTGTCCCATATTTATCGGAATTCTATTCAATCATTAGCAAAATTTTCACATATTTTCATGCACCAAGTGTTACGAATGAAACTTTTAAATCAGTTCAACAACAATTAAATTTAGGCAAGAGTATTTTGAATTTATTTATTAGCAACGAAAAATAATTATTTTCTTTTCATAGAAAACTCTAGCAACTCTGCCACTACAATCAAAAAATGGGCTGAAACAAGATGGGACAGTCGTTGGACATCCATCTATTCTATTATCCAAAATTATTAAGTTTTAATTAAAAGTTTAGAAGAACTAGAAGATGAAGGTACAGAACGTTCGACAGATGCACGTAGTTTATTATTAGCTTTGAAAGAACCACTATTCGTTGTCACTATTTTTATTTTGGATTGTTTGTTTGGTAAAATTAAAATCTTATCCGATCAATTAAAATGTAAGATTTTTCCTTTTAACTTAAGACATCGCTTCTTTTCTAACTAAATCGTTAACTACACCTCGTTTTTTCTATTCTTCTAGCTCAGTCACTCGATTTTGGTAAAGCTCATACTTTGATTAGTTCAGTTATTAATCAAATTAGTGCTCTTAGAACTGAAGAGGAATTTTGCAAACTATATGATAAAATTACTGAATTTTCCGCTGAAAATAATATTGATTTGAACGTTAAAATTAAAGAAAAAAGATTAAAAACAACTTCAACTAGATATACTAATTGTTTCATTACAGCTACAATTGGACAACGTGAAGAAATTGACAACAAAAATAAATATAGAATATTTACCTTCTATCCAATAATTGATTTTATTCTTCTTGAAATGAAAGACCGTTTTTCAAAAGCAAATATGGAAATTCTTTGTAGTATTTCATCACTGTCACCTGACAGTCCAACATTTTTAGAAATAGAAGCATTGAAAGCTTTCTGTATAATGCTGCAATGTGATATTCATTTGTTAAATAATGAAGTTGAAGTACTAAAACCAATGTTAAAACAAATAAAACCAAAAAATATGATCGATTTGTATTTTCAAGTTTTACCACTCAAACGAGCATTTCCATGTCTTCTATCACTTCTTATTGGTGCAATGACAATTCCAGTATCATCAACCACTACAGAAAGAACTTTTAGTAAAATGAAGTACATAAAAACTGTTGCACGTAACAGTGTGTCCGACAACAGACTCAGTGATCTATCATTATTAGCAATTGAAAGAGATTTTTGCATTGATTATGAAAAGATAATCGATGCGTTTGCTATTCAGCATAAGAACAGTCGAATAATACTGAAATAGCTGTTGTTTCTTTTCTACTTTTTTTCTTTTTGATGGCTTAAGTTCATTTAATAATAAAAAGATAGATTTTTTTTGTTTCTTTCTTTAGAAAAGCAAAAATTAAAAAAATCAATTGAGCATCAGAAGAAATTTTAACTATTGTGAATGACTTTTTTTAAAGATTATGGGCACCGCCCGGGCACCCGTGATTTCCTGGTTACGCCACTACATGCTCTACATGTCTGTACTATTTTATCATTAGTCAAATGAAATAATCATGTTAAAAATTTCAATTGAAAATAATACACCTTTCTGTTTAGATGAATAAGAATAATGTTCGATTCTAAACTAATATTTCAACTGAAATCGATTCATGATGAATTATGAACTTGCTGATTTGTAACCGAGATATTATGTACAAATATTGAAAAAATGTGATGGCTTATTAATTGTTTTAATTATGTTACAATTGATGAAAAATAAGTGAAAAGTGACATGAGGGATGTGAACTTTCTCTTTAGATAAAAGTTGACACCAAATGATTATGTTATCGAATGACAAATGTTTAGTTACAGTTTTTTTCTCATAAACAAATTGATCAAAACACGTAGAGAGCTACTTGAGCTGCAAATGAAGGAGTCTCAGTTCATTGTAGTTCATGCGGGTCTTCTCGCCCAAAAACTTCATTTTGCATCTTCTTTAAGATAACTAATCCTATTTTTACTCGCTCTTTGAAATGAATTCTAACTGCCGATTACGGATCTCAGATATTCACTTTTAAATT
The DNA here is from genome assembly GCA_900239685.1 of Rotaria macrura. Classification (NCBI taxonomy): domain Eukaryota; kingdom Metazoa; phylum Rotifera; class Eurotatoria; order Philodinida; family Philodinidae; genus Rotaria; species Rotaria macrura. The sequence continues at coordinate 18,431 of OENT01001976.1, read as the reverse complement.
TCAACTAAAAATAGCCACAACCCATCTTCATGACATGTTTTTTCAATATCTCAATTTGTAAGATGTTGTAATTATGCTACAACCGTCTCATCTTCCTGATCTTGTACCGGATGATGATGGATTATTCACCTTTATCTAACGAGGCCTGGCTGACTACGGCAACTCTGCATACTTTCAATATTGTAATCGAGCCAGTGACCTCATCAAAGAAAAATTACGGCAAAAGAAATTCTGACAAAAGGGTTAGAACGGATAAAATTGGATTTAGATAAGCACAATAACTACCATATCGAACTCTTGATAAAATAAAGTTTTGATTCATTTGTTTCTGTGATTTTTCCCCTTAAAATCTCATTAGTTTTGGTATGATCTAAGCACAAGAGATACATCAGCTAGAAAAGTAATTTACTTTGTTCTCTTTTAGAGCATCCAGAAAATTTGACGTCCCATTATCACCAATTTGATTCTCACCAAGATTCAATTGGGTGAGGATCTGTGTGAAAAAGGGAATAGATAAATGAAAGTCGAGAATTAATTGAAATCCGATCTCCTCGCCCTCATATCTCGATTGATCACAAATCACAAGGATTATTCACAGATAAATACATGAGGAAAAGATGACAAAAATAAAAACTCAAATGAAAAACATGTTGAGGACGCATATGAGTGTGCGTCTAAATGTTGATGAAAAGTAGATTCACACTCACATCCTTAAAATTTTTGAAAATGTCCAAAACTTCTTTTTTTCAAATGTTGAACACTGCTACATCAACATTCATTCATCAGTCTAAAACAAGTAGTTTCTAAAAATGTAAACTCATATAGCATAGTATCCTTTCAAAAATCGACTCTCAACTATATAAAATTACATTCAAAAACAAAAATATCGTCCAACATGTGTTTAAACAGATTATTAAGGACTAAAGAAAAAATTAGCTCAACAACTACTTCAATGAACTATTTTAATCGAGAGAACAAGTGCATCATTAATTGTCTGTGGCAATTGGTAAAACACTACTAGAGCTGAACCTTCAATATTTCTTTAAGTGACTGACAAAAACAAAATTTAGAGTGATCCATGTATATTAGAGAAATCAGCTGAAAAAGCATGGCTTACTTTATTATCTTTTAATACATCTGCGTGATCTTGTTCTTCTTTATGCCTAATTTGGTTCTGAGACAAGTACATTATGCTTACTGTCGATAAATAAAAGTAAAGTTGACTATTAGAATTACAATTCTATGCAATATATCATTTATGGGCATGTGATATCTCACAATCTATCAATGTCTGTTATCAGTCCGTTTCTTTGATGTTAGAAAGTAAGAAGAAACATTGGGAGTATTACAAGCCATACTTGAATTCTCAAGCCATCAGATGATATCCTCTTTGGCACTAATTAGCTATGAGTTCTCTGGTTGCTGATAGGCTCGAAAGAAATATTATGTTGACCCAATTATTAGCCTAGGTCAACAAATATCGAACCGAATTCAATCGGAACAACGCGGGATGGGATAGAATCTCAACCGTGTCCCAGAACTGATTTAAGAGAATTCCTAAACTGTAGAGAAACTAATACGGTCGCTGTGATTATTCCACAGCGAAATGAGGATTCACTATTCCCCAAGCAGATAAGAATTTTGAACGATTCGTTTAAAGGCACCAATTGGAACTCGGATTGTTACCCGTTCGCGTATAAATGCAATAAATGCGTTTTTGCGCAAACTTTTCAGTTTTAGGGTGTGAAAAGGTGAAAAACTTCAAAATTCGAGCATTTTCACGTACTCCTATTCTAGAATTATTTCATAACTTAAAGACAGTGTGTCTGAGCACTTGAATTTTTGAACCTTTCGGCGTTTTCACACCTTGCAACTAAAAATTTTCAGAAAACACTCATTTTTTGCATTTTATAAATAAGCGTGAATTGCTCACAATCGCGGATCCCAATTGGTGTGTTGAAACGCTCGTTTCCTGATTCTTGCCGCTTGGGTATGATTCCCTCATATATGGAAGTAAAAATGATGCCATTTTCCGAAATACAATTTCATATCCACACATTAATTTCGACAAAACTCTTGCTGAAAACGAGTGGTAGAGGGAAAATTATTGACGATATTGGGTGTCGGTAAGGTTGTTTTTCTAGGCAATACCCACACCCACACCCAGACCCAGATCCACACCCTACCCACACTCACAACCCACACAACTCACACCCACACCGACACCCACACCCACACACCCACACCGACACCCACACCCACACCCACAACCACACCCACACCCACAACCACAACCACACCGACACCCACACCCTCCGTTAAATAATACTGAATTATCATATATTTCTTCAGCAGGTTCGTTCTCTTTCTAGTGGGATATAGTTCATACTTTTTATTTTAATTTTAATAATTCTCTTGCTAAATGTATAGGTCCAAGCTATATTCGGCCGAATCAATCTGCTCTACGTCCATATAAGCAACGGCTTTTTCGAGCACAATTCGATCATAATAATCTGATGAATAAAATAGGTTCTTTCGTTTATGATCGATACCATATACCACCAACAGCGCATGTGATCAAGCTACTATCAAGTCAGTTGAAAGATCGATTAACCGTGCGTCATTTGTCGTCATTATCGGTGTAAGACGACTTACGGGCTCATCATGAACTTAATCGTGTCAGATCGATTCGATATAAGCTAAAGAAAAATAAACTTGTACTTCGTCAAACAGACAAAAGTGTTGTTTTTCATATTGGCTCAGCACTTGATTACGAAAAGAAGGCCGCCGATTAAAGAGCAAAGACTGGTGCTTATATCGAACTCACCGAAAATCCATTATCAGATATTTTAGTAAGTGTTACTCAACTGTTAAACAATCTGCGATCACAAAAACAGATTTCGGTTAAAAAACATTATGATAAAATGATGCCACATCGACAAAAAGTGGAGTTATCCTACCTATACTTTGTCCCAAAAGCCCATAAACTGATATAATAAACAATAATTCAGGATGGTTTTTATTTTCTTTTATATTTAAAAATTAACAACTATATACACCATTACGCCCAATTATGAATACGATCAAAGCTCCGACGACAGGCATCTCTAGATTTTTAGATACACTTATTCGACCATTGTTTGAAAAACATGCTCAATCAACCATAATCATTGATGGTGCTGATCTTATTAATCGACTAAATCAGTATGTGGCAAAAGGTGATCTTCAAATATCAACGCGATTCTGTACATTTGATATCACCGATCTTTACACTATGTTGTCACAAGAAGAATCGTTGAATGTTCTGTATGAATTTCTCATTGAACATGGCCATAGAAAAATACAAGGAATTCTAATTGATGCAATACGAAAATTAGCCCGTTTCGTGTTAACAAAAAATGTTTTCGTGCATGACAAAAAAATCTATAGACAAACAGTTGATGGAGCCATGGGATCCCCGTTCACATTAACCTTGGCTAATATATTCATGTGGAAATGGCAGAAGAAGCTTGTTCAACAAATTTATGCAAATGAAATTTATGGACGGTATGCGTATCAAAAAACAAATAACGTTGCTCAAAACAAGTAGTTTCGACACTTTACATATTTAGATACATCGATGATGTCTTCTTTACATCAAATCAAACAAAAAAAACTATAGAAAATTTATTAGAAGAAGCCAACATGTATCATCCAAACATCAAATTAACTAGTGTCATTGGAAAAGATGTAACTTTTCTTGATGTTCGTATCGAAAACCATGAAGGTCTCCTATAACATCCGCTTATAATAAACCATCTGTTGAACCTTATGTAATTTCATTCAAATCTGATCATCCCCGTCATACCATAGCGAACATTATACGAGGAGCACTTACTCGAGCGGTTCGTTATTCATTGAACTTGAAGGCATTCGAGGACGAACGTCGTAAGATCCGATTAACCCTTTTGTACAATGGGTAGCATTTTTCCGTTTCCCTTCCGTTTTTTCAATTGCTATTCTCGAATAAATGTTTAGGTATCCATCACCGTTTATCAATAAACATTTCCAGAAGTTTTTCTTGGAACATGATGCAAGAACATCGGAACTCTTACCAATTATTACAGATGAGAAAGAATTTTATCATCTACGCAGTAAAGTCCAACGCTCACTAACAGCTCGACAGTCACAAACAATGAACAATATAGCCAAGGTAACTAAGGATCTATACAACAACGAAAATATTAATATACACGAAAGAATAAAAACAGCTACATCAAAGAACGAAACCGACTACAAAAATAAGTTGATCGTACATTACACACACGAAAAACGCTTTGAATCATATAAACGAGACATACACCCAGGCAAACAAAAAAATAGGAAGGACGCCCAACTTGACTAGTCTGAAGCGTCAATACTACTTGTCAGGTCTCGTCTAAAACATCTAGCTTACCCATCAAGACGGGCTGCCTGTAGACAAAATGTCTGGCAACTACGTCTAGAATAGTCGAAAAATTCGTAATACCCGTCATGTCCAGTCCACTTAGTCTCCTTAATGACCCCTGACTAGTCTGCACATTAGGAAAAGGAGAAACGAAGGGTGAAGAAAGGTGGATTCGAACATTTGACTCGACAGTATTTTATACTTGACGGATATTCAGACGGCAAATCAGATGCTAGCCAAAGACTAGCGTCGATGGCGGTTGTCTAAAAAACACCCTGACGATTGTTAATCTGACATATAATTAAAACTAGTTGGAAAAGTCTTAATTAGTCTGGAATACTTTCTAATAATTATGCTGACTAATTAGAACTGTTGTGTATGATTTTCATCACTACTGCGTTTCGGAGAAAGTGCTGACTAATTTAGTCTAAAATAGCCTGAAATTTTTAAAAGATCCGTTTCTCTTGGCTTAATCGTCAGAGGTTCTCATTTCGACTACTATCAATCGAACTACACTAAAGAGCGAGTAATATACGGAAGTTTTTAGTATCTTTATACTTTTTTAGTATGATTATTGCATAATCAAGAGAATTTAGGATATGAAGTAGATGCTGGAATAGTAATCATACCGTTATAGGTTTCAAGTAAGGGTCAACACTCACAATTATTGAGAAGATAAATTAAAATTTATGGTGTAAAAATATCCCGCCCCTTAATATTTAGATCTTTTCAAGTCCACTATGTGAAATCATTTAGTTAAATAGGAAATAGTTTTTTCTCTTTATGACTGATGGTTAAACGTGGTCTTTCACATCATATGGTCATGAAAATTAGGAACAATTATACAATCGAATTTGAGCATGCATGAAAAATTTTATCAGAATTTATTTTTACTATAACTATAATCAGTCTACGAATAAAAACGAATTTGCAATTATCTATACTAAAAATACTTGAGTACATTGGAGCGAAAAAAGAATGGGATTAAATTACGAAATGCAATATTCATTGCTAAACGACATTTATCAATCTTTATCATCGAAAATAAATTAATATGCATAAAATAAATTCAAAAAATAAATATATAAAACCTGAAATGTTTTGTATCGAATACTAATGTAACTTAAACTGAATTCTTGGTAACATAGATTTTAATAATGATAAATTGAACCAAAGAAATTCAATTTATCTTTAAATTTCGATTGCGAAAATTGAAATCAAAAATAAACTTGGATTGTTATCGAAAAAAATTATATCTATTAATTTAAAGCTATTTTTAATTTATTTTTCAATTTAACAACAATGAGTTATTTTTAATACAAATCGATTCCATGCACTTTTTATAGCAACTGAGAAAAATATTGCTCTTACCCCATCGAAATAAAATTTAAAATTATTTTATTTGGTCTGAGTAATTCTCATTCTGTGAAAGTAACTTTTATTCATATTAACAATTGCAACTATGAGTAAAATTCTATTAAATAGCATCTTTCGATAACTAATGATATGTAGAAATGATTAACTCGATCATATAGTTCAATCGGCTAAACGATGGGTAAGTGATATATTGATTGCATGTTCGAATCTAATATTCAGCAGTATATTCCTATCATCTAGACTAGTCCGGACTCAACTAGCACATACAGCTACCACTGATGACATACAAAACGGTAGATGCTCTGATTTTTTTCAGTTTAGCACGCTTTTGGACGAGCAACAGGACAGTACAACAAGTCTAGTCTGTTTTGAGAAAAAGACCATTCATACTCATCAGAATGACGCACTTTTGTCATGTGCTTATGACGTGAGATGTAGACTCTAATGATTGCAGACTAGTCATATTCCATTCGGTTTTGAGAAAAAGATGAGACAGGTCGCTCCGTCATGACTAGAAATTCGACTAGACTTTTTACCCGTCTTTTGCTTGCCTGGGCATAAAGAATGGAACTCCATGTTTACAAATACATACATTAGCGAAACCAAGCTCATAGTTGGACATAGAAACAACCACACACTGAAACGCGAATTAGTACACAAACGACCAAAACAATGCCTACTTTCAAACGAAAGTCCAACCGCAACACACACCAAACGCCGACCAAATACGAAAAAGAAAACATTATAGAAAACAAAACTCAACTGACACGGCAACTACAGAAACTCAGATAAAATTGGACGTAAGAAATGTTGCGAAAAATATATAATTAAATCAAAAGAAGACTCTTGGTTTCAAATAAATACTTTTCAAATAAACAATTAAAAAAAGAAATGCGTATATAACTAGAAAAGGTAGCATATAAATGAATATCGAGAAACATTAACATTGTAATCGACGGTCCAACAGAACCATACAATTAAAATGAGTTAACTTATTCAGTTTAGATGGAGTTTGGTACAATCTCCTTCTCATAACTAGAACTAAGCAATGTTTGCAACAATATCATGAAAAAACAAGTCCTAGCGAAAGAAATAGTTCAGCCTACTCGTTGACCTACCAAATGGATATTAGCCCATGTATCTCAGAATGAAAATCTGTACGAAACATTCAACACGATCCCCAACGGGGAAAAAAAGCGCAGCGAGATAGTGGTTTAAATAAAGATTCAGCGAAAGAATTTAGCAAACAAAGTGAAAGACAAGAGGAATGTACGAAACATAACAACACTCAAATATGAAATCTCAATTCTAAAACTGAAAGCCGTAACAAACCAAACAAGCATGACAATAATTGGGGACTTACAGAACAAACGAAAAGCCCAATTCAAACTCAACCAGAAGGCTACAACGATATGAAACCAAGAGAAATTCTTTCTCAAAGCAATGAATCTGAATCTGAATTACTAAATGCATTATCATCTTCTAGAAAGGAGAATTGCAGACAAAACCATAAAAAAGGCTATGAGCCAAAGAAGAGCATCGAAAATCAACATTCCCAATAGAAAAACGGAGGGATAAAAAAAGAAAACATGCCGAACACAAACACAAAAAAACACATAAGGAACATATACAAACCAAATAAAATACCATAGAAACCTAACAGACAATAAAAAAAAACGATATGAAAAAACAAAAAAAAAACGAAAAACATTAACTTCCACCACACATTTCAAACGAATGATCACAAAGAGAAACTAAACACCGAACAAGAAAAAAACCCAACACATACTCAGACAGACTCAGCGTGACGGAAAACTAACCGGAAGCACTACACCTAAAACAAAATAAAAAAACTGGAACCTCAAAACAACAATGTTGCTAAACTGTATAACTGCCACTATGTGCAATCTACGATTGTATCATAGCAGTGTAGAATGTAATTCTAGTGTTTTAATTCTCGAAATCATACAGAATCTACATTGTTGTTTAAAGCCAACTGACGAGTCCTCTAGCAGGGATGAAACCGGTATTGGGAGCTCTAACACAACCACACCCATCAATTCAAATTTGATTTTACGACTTAATCGATTGCTGAAAAGCAAGAGTTGAGACTAGCAGAATGATTTGTATGGTTAAAATATAGGTTGATCTGTTTTCATTCGATTCATATATTTTGAATCTTTCTATAAACACACCCAGAAGATGGAGTATCTCTTTTAACCTTCTATTGGAAGTTACTTCAAACTTTCGGATAGGGGTATATTATGATCTTCTTGATGATTGGAAGTTTCCTCATAAGCTTTTGACGCTAGATTTTCATAGTAGGAGAGTTATATTCATGTAACATCTTTCAAATCATTAGCAACTGAGGAAGACTACTTTAGCGGTAGTCGAAACGCGTCTTTCTAGCTATTGATCGATTCATATTTTGAATCTTTCTATAAACACACCCACACCCACAATCGCACAACCGTTACATAAATACGCCGCAACAACGAAAGATCAACGATCAAAAAAATCACAGGCAACACCTATTACATTATCCGACGATGAACTTAATGCATTCAATACATTAAAACGTATACTAACAAATGATTTAGTACTACGCATTCCAGACCCACAGTTACCATTCAAGATACAAACTGATGCATCGAAGGTTGAAATTGGAGCGGTGCTTATGCAAACTCATCCAAATGGTGATTTACCCGTAGCTTATTTATCAACAAAATTCACTGCAACACAAATAAATTGGCCAGCAACAGAACAAGAATGTTATGCGATTATATATGCCATCGAGAAGTGGCATAAATACTTAGATGGTCATCCATTTATTATTGAAACCGATCATAAACCATTATTACCATTTAATTTGAAACAACAATTAAATGCAAAATGTGAGCGATGGCGTCTTAAATTACAACAATATCAATTTACTACTCGATACATTAAAGGAAAACATAACACGGCAGCGGAATATCGATTTACCAGTCGAACATTCCTGAAGTGTACCACCTGAACGATTACCCAGAACGACTAACAACGATGATGTTAATAAAATTTTACCGTTTACATTGGAACACCTTAAAGAATTACAATACCAAGATGAAGACATTAAGAATATAATCGGCAATATACATCGTTATCCAGCATATTTTATGAAAAATGATATGTTAATGAAGAATGCTTCAGCACTTGTATCAGTAGTGCCAAAAGGAAGAATTCGTTCTGATATCATTAAAATCTATCATGATACACCAGCAAATGGAGCACACTTCGGTCGTACCAGAACTATTCAGAAGATTCAACAACGTTACTTCTGGCCCAATATGACTTCTGACATACAGAACCACATTAAATCATGCATTCCCTGTCTACAAAACAATTATTTACGTCGAAAACCGCCAGGTACTTTACAACCAATTAAACCACATGAAGGTATTTGGCAATTACTAACGATGGACTTTCATGGGCCAATCACACCAACGACGAGACAAGGCAATCGATACATTATTTCACTTACTGATGCCATGTCCAAATTTGTTGTTACCAAAGCAGTACGTGATGCTACCGCTGCAACAGCTGCACGCTTTCTTACCGAAGAAGTCATTCTTAAATATGGAACTCCAAAATGTATCCTCACGGACAATGGAACACACTTTACCGCCGACATGATAAATCAATTATTTAAAAAGCTTGGTGTTGTACATCTGTATTCTACACCTTATCATCCTATGACGAATGGACAAATAGAACGTTATAATGCTACAATGGATTCCAAAATAGCAACACTATCGAATGAAAAACGAAATGATTGGGACGAACAGCTACCTTTCGTCACCTTCAATTATAACACTACTATTCATACGACAACTGGTCTTATTCCATTTGAAATGATGTACGGTCGTTCACCGATTCTACCCTTTGATCAACAAGACCCTATAGTTAAATTAACTCCAGATGCTGATTACATTCAAAAATTCAAAAATTATTTAAGCACATTAACGGAAGACGCAAAAAAGAATATTTCACAACAGCAGCACAATTATAAACAACGATATGATCGTAATCGAACAAATCCAACGTATAAAATTAATGATTTAGTATTAATTAAATCACTTAATCGTCATAATAAATTTGATGTTAGATATGAAGGACCTTTTCGAATTGCACAACAACTTGGTCAGAAAACATTTATTGTAATGCATGTGAAAAAACCGACATTAACACGACAAGTTACAATAGATGTCATTATTGCCTTATATGAACGAAAATATGTGGATTAGGTATATATTGGACTAGTAACGCGAACTAGATATAGTAATCTTGTAATTATCGATGCCTGACGTATACGCATCATCGACTTATAAGTCTTTGTCTTTCCTGTCCTTAATTATATATTTTCTTTTCTTCCTCACAATTCATTTCATACTATACATCTTAAGAAAACACTTTTATCTTTCGTTTCTGTAAAGATGCACATTTTTTCTTCCTTTTCTTCGTCTGTTAACTATACATACATATACAAGTTGACTTCCATCGACGAAATTTTTCGGTGCAAATTGAATAAATGAAAGTTGAATACACATGTCCGTCATAAAGATCTTCATTACGATGGAATTGGGAAAAATGAATCTTACAAAGATTCATGAAGGAAACGATGGTTTCAGAAGGACTATTCATGCGAGTCCTGTCTACATTATTCTTCGTTTTCGATATTTCAGATCTATATTAACTTACAGCTATTGCCTTACGCTACGTAAGAAATACACATCAGTAGTTTTTCTTTTCGTTTGTTTTGTTTTTTTTCGTTTCGTTTGTTTTTTTTCGTTTATTTCTTATTAATTGATAACACGTAAGGGTGAACTTTTCTACGAAGAGTTCATGTCATCAACAGCGTTTTAGAGACCGTTACATTCCACCATATGAACGATTATTACGACGCAATCAATCATGGACGCCAAAGAAAGTGAAGAAAGAACAAGAATTACAAGAAGAATATCGAACAGGCCAATTAAACCCCTTCCAATAACCCGACAATTATTCATGCCACTTTATACATGAAAAAACTGATATTGTTGTTATCGACCAATTAATTGAACAAGCGAAATTAACAGCTCATTTCTCTATGGACACTGAAAACGATGCATTAACTCATAAACCGGCCACATTACAGGTCGAATTTATTCGACCATCATTACCATCAACTATCATTATCGTCGAAGTTCAATATTTACCATCAACAACCGCATTATTATTTAAGAAAATTCAAGAATTAATGACCATCATCTTCACTTCAAATCATTATATTTATTCATGGGGCCCAGCATTAGAAGAGCTTTCAAAATTCCACTCATTTAATTTATTCAATACAACTATTAATATTAAAGACTATGATATACAAGAAGAATTTAGTGGCGATCAAAAAGAAGCATTACAGAAGGTCATAAAAAATGTATTCCGTGAATAGTTAAATAAAACAGCCACGTTAGCCGAATGGGCATGTGGCATTGATTTACTTTTAGATACGTATTTTCCTGAACACTTGGTTGGTCCCAACGAACATATCGGCTTAAGGAAGAAAAATTTTATCGTTCAATGTTAAAGGACTATGCCATTAATGACGTTTTTGCCGTTACAAAATTATATTACCATTTAGATTTAATCAAACATTTACCAACACATGAATATGAAGATATATCGGAAGAAGAAGAAGAATGTTATTTAAATTTACAAGATGAATTATCCATCAATCTTTCTCCAACTTATGATGAATTAATAGTTAACACAATAGCTGAACCCGAATTAATTAATGATGATATGGATTTAGAATCGTTACCCGATATTATGATTCCTCATTTTGATCCTCAACCACGTCGTTCAAATACACCACCCCACCAGGATGAACAGTCATCTGATCAACAGATGATAGTTCATGATGTGCCTGAATTGTCTCAGGTAAGAGATTCTTCTAATTTAGGTGAACAAACAACAACAACAACGACCCTGACCGCTAAACAAAAACGCAATCGAAAGACGAACCTACGCCATCGAAGAAATCGATATCGATATTAAGTTAAACGCCACGTCTACCATCGATTCAACGTTACAAAAATTAAAAGAATATTAAAATCAATGAATATTTTCTACGTCAACATCAATTTGGTCCATAATCGATTATTTATAGGCCTGAAGACTCGAGAAATAGCCGACGAAGTCGAATATATGCTCAATGATCAAATATTTACCCAACAACACTATCGTCGACTCTATGGGTAAAAGAAAAAAACTATTGTATTGTTGAACTGTTTATTTTGTTTTTCCATTTTTTGTTATTTTTCATTTTTGTTGTTATTATTGTTATTTTTCCTGTTATAGTTTTATTTTGTGTGCGGACACACATTTTCTTTTGGGGGGTCGACTGTTACGGGCCGATGCTCTCACATATATTTTCTGTTTGATCTTTCTATGTTTTTCTCTTTCTCTCTTTCATCTTCTCTTCTCTCTCTTTGATACATATAAACATATATGTGTGTTTTCCGATTATCGATTATTCCATCTATACGTGTGAGTGTATGTGCGTGCGAAGAAGAGGAACGTATTCCATATATGCGAAATAAAACGACCTTAAAGTTAAGGACAAAAATTCCTTTGTTTTTTATTCTAAACCCATCCCTAACACTCAGCAATGATAAATCAATCAGCTTTTATTTTAAAAAAAATGTTATCTTAGATACTAATAAGTTATAACCAAAATATAATCGATCAACTGATCTCAGCGCACACTAAAGAATCCGATGAAACCAGGGTTATCTTGAGTCTTCTATTATTATGTGAATAATTAGCTCGTTTAATAGCTGGATATAAATATTCAACAAGCACATCTATGTGAAGTATATAATCACTTGATCAATTCCGATGTAAGTTGCAAGAGGAAACAAGCATAGATACTGGTATAAATGAAACTAATCTAGCAAATCCAACAAACTATACTGTTCTATTCTTTTCCTACTCAAGCTGATTATGTGTTATTTGATTGACACCAATACTGCTGTAAGTTTTGCGTGATCATAAAAGACTACGTTTCAACTGAAAATTTTACATCTGCAACCAAAAATATACGCCTATTTTTTAACTTTTATCAAAGTCATACATGTTGGAAAAACTTGTGACAGTTCCTAGAATAATCAGCGTATAAAATAGCCGAACGAGGCGACTATTTCTTTAAAAGTTAAATAATCTATAGTAAGTTTTCACTATAAATACTTTATCATGGGTCCCCATTGCAAGCCAAATTACGTGACGATGGGAAACTTTGTTTTTGATTTCTTTTTTACCATTTTGTAGAGGAGAAAAAGTTGTACAACAAATGTGAAATTCAGTCTGGGGACTCCTAAAATGGCTGAATGGTAGCTGAAACAACGAAAAAATTTCATATAATTTTCCTTGAAAAATGACTGGTCATCGAAAGTATTTAGCTGATAAAATAAGTTAAGCCGATTGAAAAATCATATCGACATATATCGTTTTGTTCAGCTTTTCACGCTCTATAGTTTGGTATATAATGATAAAGATTTCCTTAATTTTTTGTCTTAAAAAAATACAAACTTTAAGTCGATAATTTTTCACCATTTTTAACAAAAAGTCTTGTCAGTGCTCTAAAGTGTCATTTGGAAAACTTTTTATTGGCAAGACCGAATGCGCTAAAAATTTGGATTTAAAGGTTTAAGACCATGCTTTTTCATATGAGAATGTCAAATCAAAAAAGTAAATTTTATCGAGTGCTTCGATTGCTGGACCGTCCCATGGATCGTCTCTTAAATCTTTCTTCAAGAAAAAACTACTGACTGTATGCATAGTGCATTTCGCAAGAATTCTGCAAATGATTCCAGTTCAATCTGTCGATCGTAAACTATCACAGGTCCTATATTGCACACTTCTATGCACGAATATGATATTATTATCACAGTCCCTACTGTTACAGCAATTTGTAATCTTGTAACTGAACAGATAGAAAACATTTTCGATACATTCGAGATCCTCAACTGCGAGGAAATTGACTTGTCATAATATGAACAATAAAATTGAAAAAGTGAGGACTTAATAGTGATTAGGATACTGATAAAATTAGGATTTGTTGCTTTCCATATATTTGGAAAATCAGTGAAAATTAGTAAATCATTAACTATCGTTGAACTAAAAAAAAAGCGCAAGTGAAATGCAATTGATTACGACAGACTGCAACTGAGCTACAACTGGATTACAATACTCTAATATCTGACTTTGTTCCAATTACGAAAATGATGTTTCTATACTTCGTATTTCTATGCATTTCCATGCATGTCCAGATATTTCTATGTATTTCTAAAATACGGAGGTACACGTTCGCCCCATCCACTACTTTCCCGTTTCCCTTCTCTTGCCATTCCCTTGCAAACCGTCAAAGATATATAAAACCTGAAAGTTGAATTTAATTGTTGAAAATATTTTTCAACTATTCAATATTTCTAGTTTTGTATTCAGATATTCAAATGTACAATATTTGAAGATGAGACACTTGAATATCTGAGTATCTGAACTTCAACGATTGAAAACTTCATTATCTTAATATTTGGTTTCCAACTATTTAATTGTTGAATAATTGAATTCAAGTTTCAGATTTGGCGTATATGACCCATCATTACTAGGAGTAAGGTTTTGGTGTAACACTCTCGTTCAAGCTCATTACAGACCAGAGATGCGATCGGTTAAGGATTTTCTTAAACCGAACCGAACCGAAACATTTGCTAACCGAACCGAGCCGAACCGATTTTTATTTTTAAAACTTTTAACCGAACCGAACCGAACCGAATTAACATTTAACCGAGTCGAACCGATCCCAACCGAAAAGTTTTTACAATTTTCAAATTTCTTTAAGGAACTTATGATGCTATTAGGAAGTTTGTCTTAAAAATTGATAATTGATGTACACTATAAATAAATATATTTGTCCAGCTTTAGTAAAAAAATATTACAATTATAAAAAAATGAAAACAATGCTACAAGCTTTTTAGTTTTTGTGTTTTCTATTACTAAATTTATTTTGTACATATTGTATGAATGATTGAATACAATATCATTCACTGTATTTGTTGATAATCTAGAATGTTTCTGAGAGATGATGTTGTCGATTAAAACATTTGCTCAAAGTAAACAAAAATTTATTTAGACTCTGTCTACACTACACAATTTAATACTGTATTAAGAAAAGAGATTGGCTGAAAAGTTAATACACTTTTCAAGACCGTATTAAAGTTATACACTTTTCAAAACTATACTGAAGTTAATGCACCAATGATAATCCAATTGGAGATCCCAACTAAAATATCTTTCTTTTCTATTAGCGGCTCCTCCATTATTGAACACTGTAAAGCAACCCTTTATCTCGAAGTCCTGGATTCTGATTTATGCATTAACTTTCAAATGAAGACACATAAATTTAATACGGTATTATTTCTATAGTGTAGATAGGGTCTTATTGTTTCGCTTTAATGGTTATACGGTGCGTAATTCGAGAATTTAAAGGTCCAATGGACGAATAATAAATATATTCTTATGTTGAGAGCGCCATTTGTTTGTACTTTTTGTTTCGTTTAATCGTTGTTATCTTTTAAGCAGCGCAAAACGGGAAAATGTGATAAAACGGTTAAAGAAGCTTCGAACCGAACCGATTTAATTTTCAAAAATTTTTAACCGCGCCGAAATCGGTTCGGTTGGAAATCGACTTTAGTCGCATCTCTGTTACAGACTATAAAATACTATCGCTTCTTGTATAATCTCATATCTTACGCATACTTTTCGACATCACCTTTTCATCGATTGTTGCCTCATGGTGAATACCTTTGTGCTGTGTTGATGTATCATTAATTACTTTATTGTTTATCTTTCACTCATTACATTGATTACACTTTCTCTATGTATAACACTGACGAATTACAGCATGCCTCTATTCTTTATTCATCATGTTCATGGTTCTGCTCTTTTCTTCATTAATGATACATATATATATTCTCTCTTCTTCCCCTTCTCTTCTCTCTATATAAAGAGTAGACAGAGAGAAAGTGGGAATTACTTTGCATAATAAACACAAGAATCGTTTCATTGGGTTAATGAGGTTTTTTCAAGCGTGACATTTTTATTGTTGATACAAATAACCAATCAGTAGGCAATATGAAACACTTTCAGAAATGACTTCTCTTGAAAAATTATCGTTTGAAATTCGCAACGCATTCAAAAATTCTAAAACATATTGGAAACCCATATCCTCTAGTCTAGAGAGCTAATACAAAGATGATGAAGAAAGAAAACACTTAAGTGATTCTCATTTACGACGAACATTCTTTTCACCCATGATGATTTTCTTGAGATTACGATGTCTTTGAAAGAATTTTTCGTTGGCAATGGGACTAAATTGGATGCAAATGTCGGTGGATATGTTGGTTTTTGTCACTGAAATAATCGAAAAGTTCTTTCGATGAAGCTGGATTCAGAGAAAAAATGTTCTGCGAAATGGAAATTTTCTTATTGTATACAGCTAGACCATATCCAGCTCATATTTGAGAACTCTTGGGTCATTTACACTCAATGATTGACTTATGTTGTGGAATGTCGACCGAATTCAATTCGATGGCAATCTGAAATGGAATAAGGGCTTAGTACATGACGAAACTTAAAATTTGAGGATTGGTGAAGAACAAGGAAATTGGTGAGCTTTATTCTCAGATGGACTTAGAAGATTGAAATGATGTGGATAGAATTCAGTAAAAGTCAAAATTAGTCTTGAAACACGTACATAATTCTTGTAGATAGTTCGAGCACACTGGCAGTACTTTAGAGTACGTTGAACCGCAGAGTTTTTACATGTTCTCTTTGAAGATGTGCTACCTATTGAATGAAACTGTAGTACAGCTGAATTAAAGTAAACTAAAAGTGAGTCTTATTCAGCTCGGTGGAGTCAGGTTGGAGTCAACGTGGAGCCAAGGTGGAGTCAAGTTGGAGCATGCAGTCGAGGAGTCACGCTCTGCCCCCTTGCATTCGACTCATCTGCCACGAATCATTCAATGATTTACCAAAATAACTTTAAGGACAATTGGGTACTATTCTCCACTCTTTTTACAGTATAGTCGATGCCAGCTTTTATGAAAGTTGGGATTTATTCTCCTTTCGCTAAGTGAAATATTCTCAGCTCGCGATTAAGAAGAGACCATAAAGCAAGGGATGGATATCCAAAAAGTCAAAAGATTTATTATTGGTGACTGTTAGAGTTTGAAAATAATAGAAAATAAAACAAACTATTCAAAATAAACGTTGGTGTATTAACAAGACTGTAAGAAAATTTCTAACTTGTCATAATTTTCGTTGGCTACAGCAAAATCTAGTTTTACGTCATTGTTAAAATCACCCACAGAGATCAAAAAAGGTTGAGACTCATAGCCGCTAGAAAACTGAGAAATAATGTCACCAAAAGTTCCATCACCGTTCCCATGCAACACGCCTACTACACCAATGCCGTAATTGCAAACGATAATGTCTAGTATAGTGTCACCATTGAAATCACCAAGAGCCAGTGCCTTTGGTTCAGAACCAATACCGGTCGTATAAGACTGCTGATTGCAAAATGAACCGTTACCATATCCTAGAAATATCCCAACACTGTCATTACCATAATTAGCGATAACGATGTCCAGTGCCGTGTCATTGCTGAAATATCCGACGGCCACGTACCATGGCCTAGAGCCACTTAAATATGTCACTTGGTTGGAAAACGAACCATTGCTGAATTGCATAAAGACGCCAATGCAATTAGTACCTGTATTCGTGACTACAATATCTAATTGGTTGTCCTTGTTAAAATCTCCTACAGCCAACGACTTGGGCCTCGATCCATCGCCAGTATTCAGCATCATTTCGAATAAAAATGATGAATAAGCATATCCTAGAAGGACACCTATTGTGTTTTCACCAAAATTAGCAACGACAATATCTAGTCGTGTGTCGTTATTAAAATCACTAACAACTACAGAGTTTGGAGAAGTGCCAGTTGAAAATGTCGTTTGATTAGCAAAACAGCCATTGCCATAGCCGAGAAGAACACCTATTGTGTTTTCACCAAAATTAGCAACGACAATATCTAGTCGAGTGTCGTTATTAAAATCGCTAACAGCTACGGATCTTGGGTGATACCCAGTTGAAAATGTCGTTTGACTGGCAAATGAGCCATTGCCATAGCCGAGAAGAACAATTATTGTGCCATCACCAGAATTAGCAACGACAATATCTAGCCGAGTGTCGTTATTAAAATCGCTAACAGCTACAGAGTTTGGAGAATTGCCAGTTGAAAATGTCGTTTGATTGGCAAAAGAGCCATTGCCATAGCCGAGAAGGACACTTATTGTGCTATCCCAATAATTAGCAACGACAATGTCTAGTCGTGTATCGTTATTAAAATCACTAACAGCTACAGATCTTGGGTGATACCCTGTTGAAAATGTCGTTTGACTGGCAAATGAGCCATTACCATAGCCGAGAAGGACACTTATTGTGTCATCATCAAAATTAGCAACGACAATATCTAGTCGAGTGTCGTTATTAA
>OENT01001975.1:5514-22914 GCA_900239685.1 Rotaria macrura | reverse complement strand
AAGTGATTCAAATGTAGATAGAATTCAAGATATTTCTACGCTTCGTTGCAAACTCATGTATGTGCACACAGACCTAACTAAAAACTGAATTATAAGGTATTATAACTAATTAGTTCATTAATGAATCCATTGATTACCATCTCTGTTAGTAACAAAGGTAGAATGTGATTGTGAGTATGATTCTTTTCATCATTCAGACTTATTCTTACCTATGCCTTTGTTCATTAATTCATTTGGTTCAAGAGGCCTAAAAAAGAATTTTTAAAAACATCCACAACGATTATTCTTGCTATTTGATAGTTGTTTGTTTATGATTAAACCTCATCGAAACGTTTAAGAAAAATTTCCTCGATTTCATCGAATTATTTTTCATATGTTATGTCAAAATAGGATTTCGATCCGTAGTGACTATCGATGATCTTTCTTTCGTCTCGTAGAAGTCGCCAAAAGCAGCAACTTATTTGACTGGAATATAGTTAAATAATTATAATTTATCATCCCTAAGCTATTGTTGAGCCATCGTGCCGATCAACAAGACTCGGTTTAAAATAATCCTTCAAAATTTAAATGGGACCAAATCTAAATATGAAAAACGTCCAGCAGAATTCCTAAAAAATTTAAATGTAAAAATTGATAGTGTTACATAACATTTTGCTGCAAATATTTATTGTCTTCAGGATTATTTTTCAGAAATTCAACCGAACAACATCTAAAATCAATTTTTATTAATCTATGAGAGGAACCTATACATCAGATTGGAACAGAGAAGCAATGACAGTTTCAACTTTGGAATTTTGTATTGCTTAAAGTCCAGAAAATCGAAATGGAATGGCTCTGAAAACGAAAACTAGATTGAAATGGTTCGGTTTCTCCTTATTTACTTCAACACTTATTAAAAACCATGCTTCATTAAACATAATAGGAATAGGAATTTTAGGTATGGGTTTAACTAAAAGCATTAAAAACAACGAACTTGAAGGAGTAGAACTATTGGCTATGAAAGCAAAACTTATAGCTTATGATACTGATTGTGAGGACGCTCCTGGTTGGAATTCATCAGCTGTTGAAAGAACACCATTTAGTATGTTTAATTTGAAAAAGCAGCGAACAATAACAGATTTGGACAGAGAAGAATCACATTTTATGTGGAAAGCATTAATGATTGACTGTATAGTGCGTATGGATTACAGCCAATATAGTAATAAAGATGATCTTGTACGAATATTAAAAAGAAAGCACGAGGGAAATCAAACTGATCTTAAGCAAATTGACGAATTTGATATGACATACAACGAAAACGAAGCAATTCAATGGTATAAAAAGGAGTCTTCTATATACCACGACTTAAATAAGGCACTTCGTACTACTTGTATTAATATGAGTTTTGCTTATCAGTTTTTCATCCGAGATTTATGGGCACAATTGAAAACTGAACAGATGAAAAAGCATGCTGAAAATGGTACAGAAACTATTTACGTTTATCGCGGTCAGCGTACATCAATGGAAGAAATGGACAGGTTGCGAAAATTACAAGTTGGATGTTTCATTTCGATAGACAGCTTTTTTCAACTAGTAGAAGTAAAGACGTTGCCGCTAATTTTATGCAAATCAAGAACGAAAAGGATAGGGATTTAATACCACATCGTTATGAAATTGAATGTGACATAGAAAGAGAACAAAACCCTATGCCGATATATCATCACTGATACTAGGCGATTTTGCTTTCGAACAAGAAGTACTCTTCTTGGTTGGGACAATATTTCGGCTTGAAGGTATTTCGAATGACGATGAAGGACAATTTTGGAATGCGAAATTGAAATTGGTTGGTGAGAAAAATCACGATCTGTCTAGATTATCTGAGTCGATTAAAGATGAAATGGGGGAGAAAACAAGTTTAGTCACATTAACAGGGCTACTACAGCAGTGCGGTGAGCATGAGCACGCATTTCATATTTATATACGTTCATTCTTCGATCTTATCGACCCCGAGCATATTCTACGCGACGATGAACATCGCCTTCTGGTGCGTACCTGTAGTGGAATCGCTTCAGTCCAATGTGAGTTGGGTAGATATGAAGACTCATTAGAAATTTACGACATGATAATTAAAGACATGCAGAATCAGACCGATGATGATGATAGTGAATTGGAACTGGCATTAATTTTTTATCATAAAAGTTTACCACTTACCGAAAAAGGTAACAATTCCGACACGCTAAAAAATTGTAAGCATGCATTGCAAACTTTAAAAAAAAATATTCTGATGATGACGAAAGTCATACTATGTGTAACTGCTACGAGATGATGGGTAATATTCATGGAAATATGGGAAGACTGGACGCAATGAAAGGTAATTTCTGAAGTCAACATCAACATTTTTGAACAGCATTTAGTTATTACAAGAAAGCAACAGGCACTAGAGACAATATTCACGGAGACGCACCATATGATCCTGATATAGCTTCCACTTATGTCAATATTGGTGAGCTATTCAGAGATATGGGTAAATCTGATGAATCTCTGAAATATACGTTAAAAGCATATGATATTCGCAGAAAAGCATATCCAAATAGCCATTATTGGATTGCAATAATAATGGATAATATCGGCGAGATTTTTTTTCAACAACGACGATTTACTGACGCACCAAAAAAATATGATGAAGCACTTTCGATATATAAAAAAATGTTGCCAGATGATCATCGTTATATTGATGAAACGTTTCATAATATTACCAAACTCTACTGTTATATTAACCAAAACGAGAAGGCTTTGCATTATTTTTGTCAAGCTAAACAAATTTATGATAAAAAAAATTCCGAATTGTCATTATCTTGCTGTTGAACTTGATGGACAAATCAATCATGTTGCTTCTAGATTACATGGATTACTGCAATAGAATACAAGCTGATCATTTGCTCAATCATTAGTATTAGTAATTATATTAAGAAATAAAGCAAAAGACAAAACTGTAACAATAAATTATATTCTAAACAGAACCGATTTTTAGATATAAATCATCTTGCTCGTTTTTACTTTTGTACTTAAAACGATTCTCATGCTCTTTATTTACATATATTCCTGAAATTAACATCATTTTTTTGTGAAACACAATTGAACAGAAGTGTTGAAGTGTATAGTGAGAGAGGTAATATTGTCTTCTGGATTCACCTCATAGACAAAATGGCGAGAGACAATCGTATCGAGTCGCATTCTGGAATCAGACGGCGACAACAGTATCATAAAACATCATGCATTGTCGTAAACTTGGATTTATTTTTATATTCTCGTTTGAAAAACAAAATTTCATCTATTTGTATAGAACTCGAATAAGCAGGATACTTAAAATTCCTACACAGATTAAGACAATCGAATAGCAATGACAATGGTTGAGCCATGGAATGTTAAATGGTTCATTATAGTCTCTTAAAATATTTCTTTCTTTCTTTCGTTTTATTGCCATCGATTAATTAGCTCCGCTATTTAGTTATTTCGATGATATACCCACATTTGTCCTTCTTATTTTTTCAGTCGCAATGCTGTCGCTGCTCGGACTACTAATATGAATGAGTATTTTATGTGTTTTGGATATTGTTGTCTGTTACAATGTTACGCATACTGCATACTACATTATCCTCATCGAGCGAAATTTCAAGCGGCATATAATCTAGTCGAAGATCCTAAAAATATTCTTGCGGCTTGCATACTTAGTACGTGTGCTAGTTGTCAACAAGCAAGAATAATTCTGATAGTTGTCAACAAGCAAGAATAATTCTGATAGTTGTCAACAAGCAAGAATAATTCTGATAGTTGTCAACAAGCAAGAATAATTCTGATAGTTGTAACATTTGCTCTTCAGATTGACAATGTCTAAGGAAACTAAAGACTAGTGAACGAGCAGTGATATACCAGCCACGATAACTAATATTGCCGACCAACAATTTTTTTTCATCCTATACCGAAGAACACATTTAAAATATGAGAAAAATGATCAAACTTTTATATGTAGTCATTTTTCGGGACAGCAGCTTCTTGCACAGAATAGTAACATGTTAACTGAATTCAGGAAGCAACCATACAATTTAAGTGGAGATTATCAACACATGCCATCGTATATGAAAACGAGCAGCTTCCATACTACATGTTGAATTCGACCTTTTGATTATATTTTGAGTGTACAATATTTCCTGTTTTCAAAAATATGTTTACAATAGAGACGACGATTGCATTGATAAGGCTGTAAATTTTTCATCGAATATATGATTTATGACAGCAATCAACTATATTCTCACTGTAATAAGTACAATCGATAATTTCAATTTGATGATTCGAACAAATAGTCAGATTTCTTTTTATGACTAGGAAGCAGATTGGTCGTTTCACAATATATTTTTCTCAAATAGACATTAGTTTTTTTTTCATGTCTACATCGGTTCACATTAAAATAGTATATACCAGGATCATTCCAGAACATTTCCGTTCGTCTTTCGATAACCTCTCACAAAAAAGTGGTTTTTTAAATCATCTTTTAAGAGTTTTAAAGCACAAAAAATATCGAGACTTGTCATCGTTCAACATATTCATATGTTCATAGTGAGAAACTGAGATTTCAAAGATCAGTTTTTTTTTCTTTCTTTAAACAATTTGAAAAGCTGAGCTTTTTATATGTATTAACGAGAGAACTTTCACTCATCCCATCCTAAAGCCATGCTATTGGTTCAACTGGATTTCGTGAGGAAATTCCATACAACTTGTTTATCTAAACTGTTTGATAAAACAGTATCAGCCAGTGATGGAATAAATTTTTCACGCTCCGGTTTTTGACTACTCTATTATATTTCTATCACTTCGATATAACTATGACCTATGACTATAGTGACAATGCACAATAGACGATGAAAATTAATCTCTACAAATCTACTCAGTAAATAAGGACTCAATCTAATATAAAATACACATATCGAAGATAGAACTTTGTAGAACATCAAACTCTGACGATAATGCTGATTCGGATGTGCTCATCTATTCAATAAAATCATCATCAACTATTGTGGGAGATAGCATGAAATATTTTTGAGGTACAGCAGCTAGGATTTGATGTGAATATGATGTGAACGTGAGTGAGAGTGCATATCATCCACATCCAATAACTATAGTCTGGGTGGGTCCAGAGCGTGAAAAAAGCAGTTTACCTAAAGGAGAAAATATTTCGACATGAACAAATTTTGAACTAAGAAAATTTAAAACGGTTTTAAGTTGAAATTATCAGATAGCATGTGTTTATACTCAATATTTTATTTTAAAATCCTAAGATAATGTAGTAACAAAGTACATGAAAGTGCATCTGAAGATTAATCAAAAGAATGTTCATTTAGTTGTTCCAACAGATAGAGATAGATTTTCGAGAAGATCACCATGATCTATTGATAATTGAAGGATTAGATATTCATCGAGAGGGCGATGTATACAAACTAGAGCTTGTGAAAGTCCGTCCTCTCCGCCGAACTGGCTAGTTGTCGCAAGATGAAAAGTATCTTTTTCCGACCATGGTGCGTCTAAAGGCGAGATGTGCGTATGCATTGGGGTGTTTCTCTAAATTTTAACTATTGGAGATTAAAGTTTTCCACATACCGATGCTGAGATTTTCTTACAGTAATTTGATCAAGATGCTAATAAAGTATAGGAATATTAAATATTTGATTTGTAGTTCTTTTTCGTGTTTACAAGATGTATTGACTTCAAAATGCGTGAGAAACTGAGACAGTGAGAAAATTATAAAAATCAGCTCGTGGCATTGTTGTTGCAAGCTCTTCTCAATAGTAAACGCTATAGATTTCAAATATTTTACTAATGCAATACTAGGCAGGTGCAATAACATATCAGAAGTTCAAGGATTTTAAAATCGTTTCAGAACATTTGACACACCCTCCATGTCATCAAAGTTTCATTACTTGAACTGACAAGAGTATCTTCTTCAGATGTTACCTTTGTGTGTTATCTATCGTTTATGAACATAATCAATTAACTTAAGTCCTGTATAGAATGATAAATAGGACTTCAAATTAAATAGGTTTGTATATTAGTCTTTCTATTCACAAGATTTCTAAACGAATCAGTAAATATCATTTATATTGCGTTTTCCTGCTTAACGAATAAAGAAATAATCAGAATGTTTGTATATCTCTGTTGTTAAATTACATGAGTATCCGATCTTTCATTAAAATGATATAAAGTTTCTTGAAAATCTTACGATCTCATTTTTTTACATGCGTCACTTTATTTAAATATGAAAAGGAAGAATATATTCATAGAACAAGTCAGAATCTCGAATGTCTTCTTACAATAGACATAACTCACTAAGAGGTACAAAATATTAGATACTAGTCGTTGTCGTTGAATTTAAAATGACGAATGACTAGAAGAATTACCTCACCATAATTATTTTTAATCTTTTCCATATAAAGACCACAACTGCCCAAGAAAGTGTCACGTGAAGGATCGATATCAACATATCTGTTCCACATCGATATAAAATGAATAAAGAAAACTGATGATGAACAGCGTGCTCTTGTTCATCGTGTCAATCTAACCAATACGGGTTCCATGACAGGTGAAGATGTCGTTCTCGCATTTATCCTACCACCGACAACGTCACTAAAAGATCAAAACAATGATTAGACTTTGAACGAGTTCAGTTGAATATGAACGAAACTGCTGAGGCATTTTTTTCACTCCATGTCAATACTTTTCTAACCATTGTACACGATGGTTCAAAATGGCTTCAATCTGGACTCTATCAAATCCTAATCGGCCAGCAATTGATGCATACGATCGAACTACGAGACCTATCGACTCGGTGCTTTTGACGAGATCGAGAAAAATAGCATTCGCTAGTGAACAGAACATCGTTTTTGTTTATTTAATTGATAAATTTATGTATAAAGAGTGGGTGCTAAGTTTTGGTTCCTTTCAAAAATCTTATCTTTTCATGTATTTTGTCAATCGAAAAGGTTAATATTAACTAAATCTCAGCCTTTTCACTATATTCGTGACGAAAATACAGGCATCTTAACATGTCATCGAAAATTTTGAATTATTATCCGGATTTTTCGATGGTTTTTTTAAACAGTTTGGCAAACGAAACGTCCCAAATTACATCGTGTTTGATTGTACATTTAAATAATCTTCATCTGAATTAGCCTCTTATTGCAATCGATTCGATATTTTTTCATGATTGACATTTTGTTGCAGCGAATGTCTTCCATTGTTTAGCCATATATTCAATGCAGATCTTCTCATGCATCAGTGCTTATTGTAGCACATTGGAAATCATGCTGGATATATCTCTCTGCAAAGGGCTAACACGTCTGAAATCAATGTCTCTGGTAAGGAGGAATATATAAAAACACTTATCTGACCTGTTATTTTATTGGTGGAGATATACAATACCAAGACATAATACCAAGCAGCTTTGTTCACTATCGAATAAATTGACGGGAAGCATAATCAGTCTTCTCTGATAATATTGTTCGATAAAGAAGAAGAAGAGATGGATGATTTTGTTGTTTCTCGATTGGAAGATTTACCTAATGAAATTCGTATAGAAATCTTTCGTTATCTCTTTGCTCATGAACTCTATTTCTCCTTGTCTAATTTGAACATTCGTCTTAATTCAATAATCAAATCACTACCCAACTTAATGCTGATTACAACGTCTCATTGTGATCCTGCTTTTTCGTTTTTCCCCTCGTTGAGTGCAATACAAATTAATTTTCATCATTCAACTTCATCTTTACTTTCCCAATATAACATCTCACATTTCATCGGCATACGTTCTTTCAGTCTTCCTTCGAGAACTTGTTGCAAGAAATATATTGAACTATTTGAAAAAACAGATGCGTTCATCCGTCCTGACTTATGTCCACAGCTGCAATCTTTACGATTAACTTATTGCTCACAAAAACTTGCTGACTGGATATTTACTGGTGCATTTCCACACTTGAAAGTATGTCATCTTTACCGCACCAAATATTCAAAACTGGTTCGATCATTCTCGACAAGTAAAACATTGGAAGGTTTTCGACAACGTACTATACACAGAGGACATGCACATGATTTTCAAAACATTCTTTTAAAATGGCCCAATTTAACTTCTCTTGCATCTTCTTATGGAAATATGTCAAGGCCATTGGTCGATGTAAATTCTCCTTATTTGTTTCTGACATGTCTTCGACTCGTAAGACTACATCGTTTTTTTGTTTCACCATGGTCAATGCGATATCTTACTATCCTTATTTCCCAATCTTCGTGTATTCCATTTCACGACTAATCGATGTAAAGTATGGAATGAAATAGTAGATATTGACAAACTAGCTCAATGTTTGAATTATCATCTGCCTCGTTTAAATGTGTTAGAATTACGTATTAGTGTGATGCACCGCAATCGTTCTTCGATTTATCAGCATACATTAGAGGAGATGGCTCAAATGCATCGATTATTCAGATTTTTCGACAGACGTGGTGAACTTCTACACATCGCTTCATTTGATCTTACATCGAAATATCATTCTTATCCCCCTGTGGCGGCACTAACCGTTGCCCAAATTCTCTCTTTCGTGTTGCTGCATGTACATCTATCAATATCTGTGTGTTTCGTTATTTTCTATTTTTTTGTTGCTCGCTTTCATGTTTGTTTCACTATTCGTTTTTCTTCGTAGTTAGTTCACTCTCACTACTAATATCTCATTATCAATCTCTTCGTATCACCACTTTTACGCAAATATATTTCATCTTGACTATATCATTACCAGTCAATCTCTTATTCAACTATTCTCATTCTTCTTGTGCGCTCTTTCTTCTCTTAATTGATCAACTTTGTAGATCTCCATTCACCCTCAACTCATCATTACCTGATCTCTCACTGTCAACCATCTCACTATGGCACGTGGGATCATACCCAATTGCTTCACATCCCTTTATATGAAATTGTACAAATTAGACTTTATATGATTGATTTAACACTCTTTACTAGTTAAAAAATGTAATGAGATAACAGAAAAATATCATTTTATTGCTTTTTTATTGACCTGATGAAGCCGTAGTCGGATTCATTACTAGTCTCGGATTGCATTATATTTGTATCAGATGACGATCTTCTACCACTCGTCGGTAATAAAATAAAATAAATTTTAAAAATATTTCTATCTGTTTATCTTACGAATTTTTGTTTATGATTCAATCATTCGTCATAAGTTATACTTTCAAAAGAATTGGATCAGGTTCAAATACTCGTGGTAGGTTCGATAGCGATTTAATCGGATTGAACTGAAATTTTTACCGATTATTCTCCTATGTGCTTTTTATCGTTGATTATAACTCTACGTTGCATTAGTGAAAACAGGCAGCGAGAGACATTTCGAAAAACTATTTTTCTGCACCCGAATCGCTAGTCTTGCGAATATGAGAACATTTTGATGCAAAACTGAGGTGATATTCGAAATCAGCTCGTCGAATTCACTATCATGGGAAGTGTTTCTGGGGAAAAGATCAGTTCCTGTGTTCAACAGGTTTCTGAAAACCAGCATTTCCACAAGGGGGAAACAACCGATTTCTTGATTTCTCATATCTTTTGATGATTTTCAGTGATTTCCTGTTTTTCGCTGCAGGATACGGATGTAGATGCTGGTGCGCATAATGTTTTCTTCTCACATCAACGCCCACCCACACCCTCATGTTGAATTGGCAATTCTTATTTTATCTTAAATTTTCTGTATGATTATTTTTAAAATTTTAGTCGTCGATATAGCAAGAAACTATCAAACATTGAAATTAATTGCTTTATGTCTTATGATCTATAGGGCAATTATGTTAAATCTATTGATATGCGTTATCAAAGTTTGAAATCGGACATTATCTTTACCGATAGTGTAAGTTATATGTTAAATGAAATATAGGTCATCATGTAAGAATATCTTACACAAATGACCCGATGTCTATTTTATTCGCAAGGATGATTTTTGATTGTTAACTTACGCACCTATTGAAATTTATTTGTAAATTACATTATCGTTTTTCGAAGAGAAGTTTTTATGCAATTAGAATGAGCACAAATGTTCAAGAATACTTGAAAACCCAGGACATTCAGAATGAATGAGTCATATTTTCCACATGCTCCTTGCTTTTTAACTGATAAAGATTTCGATTCGAGATAGAAGACATGATGACATGTTGTGATAAATATAAAAACGGTGAACAAATAATCGAGTTATCAGTCTGGGAAAAACGAAATATAAAAATCCAAAAATAGGATGAAGATAAAAGTTTTGATTTCATATTGAACCACCAAATGAAAGGGATAAACCTCTCCTGCAATCATTTGTTCTCACTATGTATATTACTTAATGAATCCATTTGAATATGACATACAAAATCTAAACAAGACGGCTTTGGGAGATTATTTTCCATTCATCCTGCATCAAGTTAAGTTTCAATACACACTATAGAAACGAAATCTTCAAGTAAAGATGACGATACACTTGCATGCACTCATTGATACAATCGACGGAGCTTGACTAAAGGCTAGATGTGAAAGAATTTCAGTTTCTAAAAATAAATGTATAAGATACTATATTGCGACTACTTTGCATTCAATACTTGAATTACATTGATGACTCGAACATTTTTTGTTTTATCTATATTTGTAATCATTTCTCTGTGTTTTCTTCTACTTCTTATTTTCAATTATTGGTAACTTCAAATTTTTTTGTCTGTGCAATTCATTTACTACATGTCGCAATAAGTGTAAAAGCCTTGTAAGTACAATATTAAAATCCATTACACACAATGGTCGACAAGTAATTATGAACTTAAATTATCCATTTCAATATACAATTTCCTCTTCTCGATTTTAGTTGCTTTTAACAATTAGATTAATGACTGTTGTCGTTTATCTTTATACAATGGTTGCGTTTCATTTTTTTTCGTAAATTTTATACGAAAGAAGAAGATGAAGAACGTGAAGAAAACTGCAAAGTATATGATTACCGTAAGTCCAAAACAAAAACACACTAAAAATTGCTTGTAATTCTGAATAGAAGTAGAGTCATTCGATAGACATACATACAATCGTTCATTGACCATATTAGAAGTTCATTGCCATATTTGCCTCTTGACTGAATATGGCTAATAATGCTTATAAAAATAAATCAGTTAGTTATTATTATCTCTATGGCGTAAATCTAGTTGCTGGTTCCGTGCATATTTTTATCAATGCATCACAAACTGAAAGGTTGACGAAGCATTTAATTTTATTGTTTCGGATTTTATCTTTGTTCGGGTATTCGATTCATGCACAAGTGGAATGTATTTTTGAAAATTATGTGTTCTTTTTAACATATCGGTTCAATAAGTCCGATAGGGAATATACGGGACAAGTATCTATTTGTTGTTATTCGATAGATATTCGAAATTGAAATGTCTTTATTTTGTCTCAGAGAAAAAGTTATGTCTGGAAAATGTATTTAAGTAATAAATGAGAATTTTCCTCTATTGCTAATTGTTTTCGACATTCATATGAAACGAGTAGTTATGGAACAACATCAGAAAGTTATAACAAGATTTGTATCAGTCTTTTTTATTTTATCAGTGATTTATTTAGACACCTACGTTTTTTGTTGCATTATTGCAAAGCGTTCTTTGTATGATTTGCATGGAGTTTAGGTTATTTTTTAAATAAGTATTTCAATCGCTTTGAGTGCGATGAAGAAAATAAGTTGAACTATTATCATACGATAAAATTTCGACGACTCATTTGATTATTATGAATAGGGTGTGGATAAGGGTCTAAATAGGAGAAAAAATACACACTCACAGCACGCTTATCATACTGCCAATATTTATTTTTTGACAGTATGATACAAGCATTGTCGTCAAAGTTCGTCACCAAAATATATTTAAATAAAAGACCAACAAGGTAGATAATACAGGTATAGTGTCGTTATCTTTCAAAACTAAAAAAACGAATCACACCCTACAACAGTCATAACTAAGTCTTACGCGCAAAAGCAACGGATCCCTAGAGTCATTAACCTTATGATTGGTAAAACTATTTCTCTATAGTAAGTAATTTATTCAAGAAATTTCGAAATGAAAAATACATTGTTTGGATAATTGAATCTCTATGAGAAATGATTACGGTTGATAAGAAATACAAGACAATGACTGAATTAGTTAATTAAGCCATTCGAATTACTTGTATGTGTAAAAGTAAGCAAGTTGGTCGACAAGTTTTGCTCCGTTCTTTGTCTTACAACCATAGTAGATTTACCGATTCGTCGCGATTTCAAGATATGGTAAATATTACCTATGATCTACCTGTGAATTCTACATTCATGTTTTTCATGATGTTTTCTCACTGGATATAAAAGCACCCTACAATTGCCATTAGTTCACATGCAGATTAATAACAGAGACATCATCAAATTACCAACGGAAGAGTGAAATTCGCATCATTCAGTCAGAAGAATTCTAAAGGTTTCTGATCATGGCGGTAAGAAGTTTCGGAATTCATAACAATAGGAGGTATTGAAGAAAATAATCCTCAACATATTCGTCAATGTGTGATACGAAAGGTAGGAAAATGTACAACAACAAAGAAAAGTGAAACTAATAAGTCCAACACTCGTATCTATTTTCGATTCATAGTCGTGCTATATTATTCAGATAGTATTCGAGTTTCGACTTGCTTTAAGACTTGATGCATACTCGATGTTTAATTTAGAATATTGATTCGTTTGTCACTATTCTGGATGTTAGAAAGATACATGAAATATCCGTGGAGATTCTGCTAGAAAAAAATGAATTAGTTTTGTATTCTGAATCTTTTTCATTAAATTAAAACTAAAGTCATTTAATGAATGAAAAATAAAAGTGTATGCGAATCATTGCAGTCACGACACTTGAATGAGTCAACCTATTCAATTTTAATTTCTTTAGAAATTTTCCTATAAGCCGCTCATCGATATAATGACTATTATAAAAGAAGGATGATAGAGACACATATGTTAATAAATAACGTGATTGTTTATTGTTTGAATGTGTGAGCTGACACAGAAGCAAGAATGAAAGATAAATCAAAGTATTAAATTTGTGTTCAGTGCGCTTCAATTACACATTAAGGTTCACTTTAAAAGTATTCTAAGTTACAAGATGCCACAAAACTGATTCGCTGTGGGTCGAGATGCTTGTTATCTATGGTAATGTACTGGATTCGTTTCGTGAAAGTCTTGATAAGAAACGATGAACAATAGAAATATTAATTCAATCGAAAGGTAAATATTACTAATCGATTGTTTAATTTTGAAAGACTTCGGTATTATGCTGTTCTGGTAGACACTATTAACATTTTACTATATATATCATTCGTTTTTATTGTTCTGAAAAGCTTCCTGTTTAAGAGTAAAGGAACAAGAAAGATAGAAAATTACACATACATTCATCTCCCCCGAGATTTAGATCACTTTCAGTTAACACCTCTACTTTCTGTCAGCAAGGCAACTCTGTTTCGTTTTAATCAGTGTGTACACAACTTCGATTGGGATATGTTCATTTTTAACTCAAACAGATATGAGACTGTAAGGGTATTCGTGGCTTACAAAAAAAACGATATTAATCACAATGCTACTCATCTCCATCCTGCACACTGAAAATGGAAGAACATTTAAATTTTTGTGTTAGGATTAGAAATACGAGAAAAAAGTTCGCAAAAATGTTTTTACTGAGTGATAAGTAGAATGTGAGATACGTTTTTAATACAGATAAAATAATAATAAAACTATTGGGACAAGAAGATTCACCAGAATACAAACGTTATTGAATTAAGACGGCACTTGAATGAAAGTTATGAGACCAGTAAAAATTAATAAGTCGTTGACCAACATACTATAGTCAATCAGAGTACCAGACAGTATCTATTAAGACAAGTTCTACTCTTAACTAATATTCTCTTAGATACACCTTTCTGATTTATAATACTATGAATATTGTAAACATACCGACAAGAACGCCTAAACATGTAGAAACCATGAACCATTTTCAGAATGTTAGTGAAGGTTTTCTCGCATATTTATGATCAAGATAATACACCGTCTTTGTCCTTTTTTATGTGCTGAATGAAGTTTATCATCATTAAACATTTCGTATTGTTGAATGATAACTATTTTTATGCTACTTTTATTGTCCGTTGTAAATGAAACTTCCTACATGGTCAATAGATTATTATGCTTGCTAGCATAAAACCGTCGTATATACCAACTTGAGTGATTTATTGTTGATAGGTGCAGTGATTCGAAAGAAAGTGAATAAACAAGGCGTATTTTCTTAGTCTTTCCAATGTGATAGACAGATCTTTCGACAAAAGAAATCAACTAATCAGGCGTAGATAATGTAATATAAACCGAACTCAACGAATGTCTTTTCTTTTCATGGATATTTTGAAAAAACGATTAGGGTGTGATAAGTCATGAATGAGATAAGCTTAAAATGGAAACATATTATTATTCCAGTAAGGTGTATAATGCTGAAAACGTTGTTGTAACCGAAACGATACATATCGATACGTGTTTGAAACTGATAATTCATGTAGCTTTAGTCGATTGATGGATCGAATTACATCAGTTAGAAATTACATTGATTCACCTTTGGACATTATTGACAGCATTGATCTTGATAATGTAATGTTTTAAAGCGAGTATTATTCAGAAACTTTCTTATTTTCTATAACTTTAGGGGAACCTCGAAGACAGAAAATAACCGACACGAAAACAACTCTTGCCATAACAGCTTTCACAATTCATTTTTTCGTCCTATCTGAACTGTTTAGCAAATTAAATAATTATGCCTGTGTTAACTTTTATTCGATTTTCATTCTAAATCCAGATAGTCTCTTATGGACCGAAATATCGTAATTTTGAAAAAACTCAGAGCAAAAGGGTTCCTATCCGAGAGAAATTCCTGAAAAATCTCATGTGCTCGACAATGTGAGTGTGGGTGTGGGTGCGGCTGCAATCCGCTCGAACACGAACATGAAAAAGAACACCGACACCGACACCCGCACCTACACCCACACCGGTTCAAACCCAGCCGAACACCCATACCCCCCCCCCACACCCACACACACCCACACCCACACCCTCTCAACAAACCTGTTTTAGTTTTTGTACATTCGGCAATAGAGTCCTAGGTACCTTTTCTTTTTGAGCAACAATAATAAAAATCGAAAAATCGCCCCAATTACGATTTCTGATATTCCGATGAAACCCCTTTCCAATCCCAAGCCAGAAACCACCAGCCTCCCCTCCCACTCCTATGATTTTCTGGCATCAGCATGTATCTAGAAATACGATCATTTTCTTAGTACAAAACATGCTTTATAGGCGAAGATGATCTTAGCTTGGAATAATCGCAGTGTTTCTTCCGGTTGATCGGATTAGCTCCCCCGCCGGCTAGCAGTTAGCTGGGCAAGGGGAGTGGGACTAACAGAGTGCCGCCGATAGTGAAAACAATTTCTGAAATATGAGAAAATAGTGAAAGTGAGAGTGTGTGTGTCTCTCTGAAAGAAGAGAACGAATAAGAAAATAGAAATAGGACAAGAAGTTGTCTCTCAACGCGTTGATTTGATATGGAAGGCGCTGTTTTAAAACAAGTGGTTGGTGTCGTCATCAGCACCGTTGAGAGAAACATAGTGTACAAAAATTTAGTGTAGTTCAAAGTATGATGTCGATAAGGATCATGAGTAATGAAACGCGAGGGTGTATTTCTAATCACAATCCTGTGAACACCCTAGCCCATCACCCCGCTCCTTTAGCTCCCGTCTCCTCATCCATTCATAACCCGAAATTCCTCATTCTAAACCCGTCTTCTCTATTTTTCACCCTTCCATCTTCTCTCCCTACTAGGTTCAGTACGCGCCAGCTCGATTGACACTCATCCTAATGCTCGATGGCAACAAAATGGTATCACCCTGGCTGGAGGAAATGGAGCAGGCAACGGAATGAATCAACTCTCGAAACCACTTGGTTTGTATGTTGATGTTGATCAAAGTGTCTATGTTGCTCATCGATCGAATCATCGTATTATACAATGGGAATCGGGTGCCATGTGTGGTCAAGTGATTACCGATGGAAACGGGCAGGGAAGTGGAGGTCATCAGTTGTCTAAGTCATACGATGTGATTGTCGACAAAGACAGCGATAGTCTCATCATCTGCGATAGGGGGAATAGAAGAGTGGTTCGATGGTCTCATCGAAATGGAGCAAGTGGACAAACGATCATCTCCAATATCGGATGTCGGGGCTTGACTATGGACGAGAATGGATCTATCTATGTCACTGACTTTGGAAACGATGAAGTGAGGCGATATCGAAGAGGAGAATCTCAAGGAACAGTGGTTTACAGGTGGTAATGGACGTGGAGATCGTCTCGATCAACTCTTTTCCCCACACTATGCATTCGTCGATCGAGATCATTCAGTGTACGTGTCTGATTGGGGAAATCATCGTGTGATGAAATGGATGGAAGGTGCAAGACAAGGCATTGTCGTGGCTGGTGGTCAAGGGCAAGGAAATGGTCTCAAACAATTGTCATATCCTCTAGGAGTCGTTGTCGATCAATTGGGCACTGTCTTTGTGGCTGATGCGGGGAATGCTCGAGTCATGCGTTGGCCCGAAGGAGCCACACAAGTAAATGTCATTGTTGGTGGAAACAGTGGAGTAGGACGATCGAAGCAACTGAATGTGCCCATCGGATTGTCATTTGATCGACACGGTAATCTGTATGTTGTCGGTTTCCAAAATCATCGAGTACAAAAATTCAACTTAGAATTCAATGGTTGAAGAAGTAGAAGAACAATGAATGCATGAGTAGAGAAGGAACTCAAAAAGAGGGAAAACGTTTTAAATCAAGAACGAAGGATGTCATTTTTCTAAAATGACACTCGAATCTAGTTGAAAATAAAACAAAATTAAAGAAACTTAACAAAGACCTAACCCAACGAGAGAGAAAAGAGAGAAGACAGAGAGATTAGAGATGGTGGATGTATGTGCTGGTGCGTGTTAGTGTGGGTTTTGGTATGGGTGTAAGTGTTTACTTTTTCTGCACACTCACACCAACACCACGAATTCTGGTTAAGGAAAAGAATTCTGCGAAAATTCTGTTGCGAACTTAGTGGAATTCAGCTTTTTGCAGAAGGCTCATTGTAGGTTTAGAGAAATAAGATGATACAGAATTCTTGTTCAGAAACAGGTGTAGTTACCCTATAGGGTAAAAAATACGCGTAGAATAATAAACCCTTCAAAAGGGTTGATGAATTTCATAAACCCTTTCATATACCCTAAAAGGGTATAT
>OENT01001974.1:0-31105 GCA_900239685.1 Rotaria macrura | reverse complement strand
TATTACATACAAAGTTGAGTAACTTCAGAAAATAAACAGCTAGCAGTCTAGTTTTCTTATTTCAAAATTCGGCACCGAAGAACACTAATCTATAATAACGTCACATATTAAAGAGATTGTCCCAAGTGATTTCTGCCTGGAACTCTACTTTAGGAAGGTTTAGAGTAATCTCCTCAAAAATTGAGTTACCTTGAACTTTGAATTCTATTCTAATGAATTCATTAATTTTTTTGTTTGCATAATGTATCTCAGAATCGTGTAAGCCCTAAAAAATTTATTTTTCTCACTTCCCACTTAACTGAAATGTTCAGATAGCTCTGCTTGCCTTTCATGCTGATAGTCGCAGCGAAATTCGCTTTTGTTATCCAGAGATTTAAGATCTATAAGGAAAAGTTATTAAAAAAAGGCGATCTTCGGCTGCTTCTGCTTTTCACTGTGACAGTTATGAGTGATAAAGGGCAAAACTGGATGAGATCTAGTCGTCAGCCTACGTACTTGAGATGTCTGCCTGCAAGATATAAGGAAAATGAAAGCTGTGTTTTGGCAGAATAAACTTTATTTAATCTGTTTATGGAAAACCTATTAATCTTGGCGTGTGGCAGTTGGCTACTCTCATGTGTGTGTCCTATAAGAATGCATCTTGAATGCGTTCATTAACAACATGAGCTCATTCAAGTGTGACCTTGATGAGTCGCGATTATTATATTAGTAGTCTTACAATGAATGGACCAGAAAGTTTCTTAATTGCGAAGACGATTTTGTGAACATTCTAACACAAAATCCAACGGCTTATTCTTAGAAATTTTTGAGCATCGCATAGCTTATCGCCAACTAAGCACCGTCAAGTGTCAGAAGACTCAGATTATAGGTGTTTGGATTTCTAAGCTATTCAATGGTTTCCACAAATTCTATTTTAAAGCGGCATTACAAATCCCCACATGCGTCACCGTTCTATGACTCTAAAGATTTTTCTCTTGGTAAAATTAGGAACTGGATAAATAGATTGATTGCATACTAAATGAATCATGTATGATCCTATAAAAGCTTGTTTAAACCCTCGAAAAATGAGTGGATAAATTCATAATTGTATGAAACCTAAGCAGACAACACTGTCGAAAACACTTTTAAACACAACAAAAGGGTAAACACTAGAAAACATGGGCGTGCAACTAACAATTGGGGTTCCTGATAATAAGCGCAAAACACCCATCTTTTTTCTATTTATGAGTTTAATCACGTTTTTGACAATGTTTTTCGGCTTACAAACTGATCAGAAACCACCCACACAGAAAGGAAAGAAATGTTTTATCTATATTCCATCTCTTTTACTATCATAGATCAACAATAATCTTTTAGAACTAAGGTGAAGAAATCTTCAATATATTTTTCTTGTTATCAGAAAGAATGAAAAAGATTGTCGAGTTATCCATAGTGAACCCATAATGATAAGACAGGATAGATTAGTTCAATCCTGAGCGGTGCACAAATGGAACGATCATCGTTGAAAAATGACTTCAAATTTTAAAAAAAATAATGAAGAAAGAAAGGAAACAAAGATCCATCAGTGTTACTAATGTTTGGATGATTGCTTTAACACCTTTATCATCGTTAACACATATACTGTAAAATTCTAACAAAACAAAAGATTTTAACTTTCCTTTCTGAAAGCAAAAAGAAAGTGAAAGTGCCACCCCTAGTAAAAATTCAAGGAAAAGATTACAATCGATCACATAACTATCGGACAGTAATAGTTGATGGTTTCTAGACAAATTCAAGGTAAAGAAAATATATCCTGAGATACTCGGGTGCCATAAGATCACGTGGATCTTCATGGATTCAGGATCTGCTTTTTCTCCCTTGGGATTAAATGATTGTTTCAGTGTCACAAAGTTTAAGTTATTTCTCTTCAATGTACATTTCTTAGTCATTCCAGGTTATGTTACCTATTGAATTTATCGAATGAATTAGATTGATCCGTTTATATTCAAAAAAAATCATGTCATCTTCATAAAGATTTTTAGAAGTCATTGTTCGACGTAAAATAAATAGGGATGAGAAAATGTAATAGTACAAAAACAACATTTCTATTGAGAATAATTATTACGATGTATCGGCGATTTGTTTTACTATGTCAAACTTGAATTGAAAAGAAAGATTTATTTTAAACAACCTGAATTACGATTATGACGATTGACATAAAAATCTTCCATCTGATTCCAAAGAAGAAATAAAGAAGTTGAGATATCGCTAATGAGATTCACTAGAATTTGTCTAGTTTTTTAAATTAATTGCAATTAAAGTAAAAGATTAATCATGTATGAGAGAACCATCTATATCTAATAAAATGCATTTAATCTGCCTTAAACAGTAAAATAAATAAAGAATAAAAACTTAAGATCAAGACAAATACACAACTTGTATAAGTAAATCTTTCTTCTCACCAAATATACAGTTAGAAGAAAAAAAATTCCATTTATTTTATCCATTTATCTCTACAAGTGAAATATAGATGAAGCAATAGAAAATAATTAGCAAAAGATACATGTCTTACAATAAGAGACTTTGTAGAACACTTTCTCGATAATGAAACCTCAGTGAAAATTTGTTTCAGAATTTTCTTGGTTTACAGAAGATCAATTCAAATGTTATACATAATTTATTAGTCTTTCAAAGCCAAAGCAAGTTCCATACGAAAGAAGATAAACAAAACTTTAAGACAAATGCATCAAAATCCTGCTGATGTAATGAATTTCAAGTTAAGACAGCGATCGAAACGAGAATTTCTAAAATATTTCTTTTTTATAAGGTCACTCGATGAT
This sequence comes from Rotaria macrura, assembly GCA_900239685.1. Taxonomy (NCBI): domain Eukaryota; kingdom Metazoa; phylum Rotifera; class Eurotatoria; order Philodinida; family Philodinidae; genus Rotaria; species Rotaria macrura. Next base: position 28,286 of record OENT01001974.1, on the reverse strand, counting down.
AAACAACATTCGTGGCGATGAAATTTTACTGTGGAGATATTATCGACTCTGACTGTCGTTGTTTTATTATTTCTAGCTTTTCAGTTGCAAGAATTCGAGGAATTAAAATTCCACACACTTTTCAGACTGTGCAGTCTATATTGAGTTGATTATTTTACAATGATGTTCGAGTTGTGTATTCGAACAAAATTATGTTTAAATATAATGAAAAGGTACAAATCAAAACAAGTATGTTAATTGCTCGTTTCAGCATTTAAAAAACCCGTATACGTGCAGCTATTATATTCATGTGCGTACGAAACTTGTTTTCTGTTGTGAAAATGACGTTAATTGTAAGATTTGAAAACATCAATCTAAGTCAGTCATATAAAATTCAGTAGATTTTATCTAAGCTGATTTTCTCTACTACCTAGACCAATTGCTACAAACGATAAAAGAAAATTTGTCATCATTCGTTTTTTTAACAGCTCACATACTCCTCAGCACTACTACAGCGGATGCTGCGCTATTGTTCCTCGTACTATTGCTCAAAATGATACTGCTCGACTAACCGTACAAAGAAGATTTGATAGATTTGAACGCATCAAAACAGTTTCAAAAGAAAACAACATTGAATTGTGATTAATTCAAGTTCAAATACGGATATAACGATCAATCATAATTAGAATAACTATGATGATTAATCGAGTAAATAGTAGAGTCTATCAAATTGCAAAATTATCCGATGAATTATGCATCTTTTAAAAGTAATGTTACTTAGTTAGTAGCAGTTTTGTATTGGAAAACATTTAGCAAAGTCAATCAGAATCTTGCAACGATTCACTTTTTTCTCTTGAAGAAAACATGTAGCCCGATGAAAGTTCAAAATTCTAAGACGATTGGAAACACGAGCCAATCAAAATCTTGAGCAGTTGTCAATCATTTATAGTACAGATCCATTGCAGAATATTCGCAAAAGTGTACATAGAAGATGTAACCATATCTCGTGTTAATCTCTACGGTTTTCTAAATTTCAACAGATTGTTAATCTTTTCAAAAACTTACCAAAGTTTCAGGACAAAATTTAGAAATTTCGTGTATTCAATACATTAATAGCATGTATTTGTAATATTTTTACATGTACAAAATTGAAACTCTGAGCGCGTTTTGCCACATGATTTATTTCTTGTTAAAGTAACTATTTCATTAAAAAAACAGAGTGTGCGCAATATGTTTTAACGCTTAACTGAAAATTGAGTAATTCTAATTTACTCTGTGATCTAAAGAAAATTTACATAGTTTGATTTGCCTTGATTTCTCATCAAGATTCTCATCGTAGCTGCGACTGTCTTGCAAAAAATAATACGAATGATTTAGATGCTGAAAAATTTTCAATAGAATTGCGATCAACACTTAAAAGAATTCGTTTGCTTAGAAAACTTTACTCAGCACTTGTTAAAATTCTCCTCCTCTCATTGATCCAAAATCCAACTCTCAATTCGATCCTTATATCAGGATATGCGTTTTACCAGTTATTCCCTCGACTATCCTAATTATATGCTTAATTCAAACTTCACGAAAAAATTCTATTGTGAACTTAAGCAATCTGCAAACAAAGGATCGTGAAAAGTCCTAACTGAATTCCATGAGTAATATTTCATGAAAATCTAGAGAAAAAACGACATTCTGGACTTCGCAAGAAAATTCTTCCGAAAATTTAACACACCAGCAGAACGTTTTAAAAATTCAACTTATTCTTGAAAATATCTGTCCAGAGTCCTAAACAGTTACAATGAGAATTCGAACATAACTGATACGATCAGAGGTCAGAGATCTTAAGAGAATTTTCTCATATTTTATCAGCGTAGAATTTTCAAAAACTCTCATTATTTCCTCGCTGTCGAATTAGATGAGATCGCTAAAAAGGCCATGCTTGAATCCTTTCGCATAGAGAATTCTACACATTTTCGCCTCGTTTAAACGACTTTGTCTCCTAAGATCTGTTGAAGTCCATGATGTTGAGTTTGATCACTAGAATTCGGTAGTTTTTATCATTAAAAACGAAAGACAAACAAAAAATATTTTCATCCCGACTCTTGCAGCACATGTTTGAAAAACAGTGATCCAATAATAATAATTATAATTGATAACTGATGTTATAATTCATTTCTAGAAATATGTAGAGGATGCAATCTTTCGAAGAAAGATAATATAATCGAGAGAAAAAAAAACGCATTCATCAGCAAAAGTAGTTAGTTAAAAGAAAACAAAAACGTTTTCAATTTTATATCATGCTTGTTGTTAAGTATATGGCCACACTCTGTTTTATAGTACCGCTTTTACCAGACTAATAATGGCACTTATGAACGTATATTTGTTTCGCAACTTTTACAAGTTTCAATTTGACTGTTACTTCGATCATTTATTTGAACATGGTTTTAAGCCTACAACCAAAGAAATCAGAAGTTGAATGATGACGAATAAGTTATTTGGTGAAATGAGAAAGATGAGTGGGTTAGTATTTAAACTTCTTGAAAATTTATCATTCATTACCATAAGCTTCTTGGAGTAAAAATGTTCTACTAACCAACTGATTTCTTTCAGTGTCGAGCTGCAAAACCTATGCCAGAAGTTTTGAAGAAAAACACAGAATAAACATGATTCCTTTCACTAAGCGAAAATTGATAACAGTGTCAAAACCTGATCTTTTCGACTTTAAAACTAAATTTTCATTTATGTTAGTCTTTTCTAATTCGTTATTATATTTTTATTCATTACAGTATCGTTGATGTTTTTCAATTCCCCAAGAGAAATTCAAATCAACTATAATTTTGTATTCAACGATATGCCAGTATCAGATTAACTGAGTTTTTAGTTAGTATAATTTCGATTCAAATCATATTTTTGATGAAAGCTCGTTTCTTTGCGAAAAAAAACGATGAACACTCAAATGAACAAACAAACAAAATAAAAAGATTCAAATGGATCGTATTCTATAATGCAATTGCACTCTATTTTTTCTTTTCTGGTTTTCTAATCGCTATGTGTGCGATCATAGAAATTTTGTGAAAATGATTTTTTTTCTCGTATTACTCGTATTCCATGAGGGATCATTTACTGATGTAATCTTTTGTAACTTTTGGAGATTCTATAATAAGAGAAGAATGAGAAATAGACAAAAGCGAATGTCGGATTTGTAACAGTCATACCAACGATAAATAAGCAAAGCTCTTGTTTTTCATCATCTCACAAACGAACAAACTGTTAATTACATGGGATCGATTGTATGATGTAAGATTAAATGAGCTCTCTCCATCTACATTTATTGATTTTGTTCAAAGGTAGACGAATCAATACGTTTTATATTGAAACAGATACCATTTTATTATATTGTTCCTTCCCTTTACAACATTACATAAGTAACTTTAAAAATATAAATTTTATGACTGAGACGAGGGAGGGAAGTTACCGTTACCTCGTAACGTAACGGTAACGGAAACGTTACCAGTTACCGGGTAACTGGTAACTTTTTCCTTTACCAGTTACTTTTTCCCAGTAACTTCTTAAAACATCGAATTATGACTTCCCTGGTAGAATAATGGGAAAAAATTTATTTTTGAGTTTTTGAGTTGCCAGGTAACTTCTATCTTTATTAAGTGATGTCATGACAAAATTCGATCAAAGAAAGTCATAATTCGATGTTTTAAGAAGTTACTAGGAAAAAATAACCGGTAACGGAAAATTATCCCGTTCCCGTTACCTGTTAAGGTAACGGCTCGGTAACAGTAACTTCCCACCCCTAATTGAGACATTAAAATAAAATTTAAAAAACTACTGATTTATGAGATAGTTTTACTTCGATTGACTATTTCACATTTCTAAGAAGTCTATTTTTTATGACTCTCTTGCTTATTTATCATATCATTGCTTTTTTCTCGTGAGTTCTAGTTAGGGATGCAACGGTGACGATAACCGTTCTAACGGTAACCATTCCAACCGGCAACCGCTCCGACCGGTAACAGGTGCAATCGGTAACCGTTCCACCGGTAACCGTTCAAACCGATAACCAGTATAAATCTGTAAAAGCCGGGATTAGCTGGTATAAGCCGGAATAAGCGGGTATTAGGCGACATAAGCCAGTACAAGCCGGTATTACCTGTTAATCCCTGCTTATTCCTGCTTATAAAGGCTAGCCCCGTGTTATACCGTTATATACCGGTTTATGGAGATTCATACCACGTATCGATGGAATGGTAACCGGTTTGACCGGTTACCGGTGGGACTGTTACCGGTGGGACTGTTACCGGTGGTAATGGTTACCGGTAAGGGTGGTTACCGTTTGAACGGTGCACCGGTGATTCACCGTCACGGTTGCATCCCTAGTTCTAGTCGATTGACAATGAGATTGATAATCGAAAAGGAGTAATTGAATACGAGCTCGTCTTTAGATTGGTAGTGTTTCGTTCAACATATTCGATGCATGTCAACTGTTTCAAAGATGTTATCATTAATTTCAGTCTTTCATTTATCTATTAACTGTTCAGGACGCATTTTTATTTTTTTCTTACTTTTCGACTGTATGCATCAAGTTAAACTCACAGAAAAGATATAATTTTTGAATGTAAAATTTAAGTAATTATTGAAATCACATCGCACTCGATTGATAACTTCGTAAAACGTGACCAATATGAATTGAATAATAGTCCGATAGTTTTATCAAAATCTTTCTATTTTTCTGTGATACTTTTTCAATGGACATATTTTTTTTGGGTAAAACGTGTGAAAACAAACAACTATAGGATGTAAGTTATTTTAACGTTAGAATTCATTAGAAAATAAAAAGAAAATAAGAAATATCTCTTCATATTTTCGGATAAAGCACGTCCTCATGAAACAAGGATCCCATACAACCTAGTCATTTTTGTATGATAATACTATGCAACATATATACATATACGTTTCTTTTTATGTTTGTGCAGCTTCAGATATACGAGAAAATACTACATACTTAGACGAATCTCGTAAAGACAGAATCCATTCTATCCTCTATTTTTGTTTGTAATTTAATTTTTTTCAATTGAAGATTAACCAATATCAGTGGCAGTACGAAGAATCAAATATTGGCGGTTAAACCAAGGGGAAAACAGCTGATTTCTGATTTCTTGATTTTTTTGATTTTTTGATTTAAATCAATAGATTTAGATCAGGACAATCAGAAAAATCAACAAAAAAATCAAGAAATCAGAAATCAGCTGTTTCCCCCTTGGGTTAAACAGTTTTGTTTTCAAGAAAATCTTGCAGAAAAGCGTAAAGTGTATAGAACATCTGATTTTTTTGTTGGAAAAACTGAACATTTTTGGTTGTTAGCAGGTAACTCCCAGTTTCGTGACACGTGACCGAGATAGAAATTGACACAAGAACTCTGTTCCTGAGATATAGCTGAAATCACTTCCTAGAAGATTTCAACTAAATTTCAATTGAAGCAAATTCACATTAGCGGACAAAAATTTTCCTTATCAAACAATATAGTACATTTCATATCTGAACTCATCACCAAAATCTTAAAGACAAAAATCTTACATGTCCATATACTTTGACGATATCATTTTGCTTCGAAATTACGACGCGTTTTTATCAGATTTTCTTTGCTCGTTGTTTAAATTGAATGTTGATATCATTTCATTTCAATTTGTCCACCCTCGGTTGGAACTCCAGACTCTCAGAATCATACTAAGTTTGCCACAAATGTTCTTCGTATCCTCAATACGGGGTGTATTTTTGCTCGACTAACTGCACAAACAATCATGCCAACACGTACTTTCTATCCATCAACATCCCAGGTTATTTCTTTCGCGTCTCCAGTAAGGAACGTAGCAAAAGCCCACTACTGCGACTACCATTCAATGATCGTCGTGCAGTGTGGCAGCTAGCACCTTTGGAATCCAGCATACTTCCATTTACAGGTAAACTGTCGCCCATTCCCTATCTGCCGACTTAAATGGGATCGCATGGATCTCTCACGCCCCGTCAAATCTTGGCCTTTCTTGATAATATTTCTAATTTATGAGTGGACGTCTTCACTATCTGTGCACTCATCCATGAAAGTACAGATGCTGCTTCTAGCGTCCTATATGGCGCTGCAAGAATCGCAGAAAAAGCTTCAAGCATCTCAGATCATCCCTCCGGCAACCTAGATTGCCACAAAACTATCTCAAAGGATCCTTCCAGGACACTATATTATTCTTCTAACCTCTCCTCTCCGTACCCAATAATAAAAGACCCAGAGTCTTCCATTACATTCAATCATAAACATTTTTCTGGAGGGGAGGAGCAGCCTTGAATCATGCTCTCTTTTTTGTGCAATGTTTACTTTCAAAACGGTTTTTAGAAAGTCTAAGCAACTTTGAGGATTTGAAAATGGATTTTCAGGAATTGGCAAGTTCATGCATAATGCTGAACTCACTCTTTCCAGATTTACTGGTACAAAATCCTGAAAACAAAGAATATATTGGTGTAGATACACTGATGAAAATTCCTAATCTCCAAAAATTTAATTAATTATGGGACCTTCTAATATGGAAAGATTGGGGTGGTAACAAACGGGCAAGGTTATTATAGCAGTCCAGAGGACTTTTCTAGTATCCTTCATGATGCTTCTATCTTCCCAGACTGCGCTTCTAGCGTTCTACATTTCGCCTTTAGTATTCTTGATTGTGAACCTAACATGCAGTAGATCTTTCAACCTGTTCAAGTATCCCTTGCAGCATCCGAATTGATCATACTTGGTGAACAATTTCGTAGGATCTCTGTAAAATCCTCAGTTTTTCTACGATATATGTCAAAAATGACTTCGCGCTAAAACTAGCAAGCTAAATCGGGGAGATTTTTAGCCCAAGACCTTATGTAAGAATTTTTAGGTTTTTCTACAATATGATAGATATCAGCAAGAACTTACACAAATGGTTTCCAAAGACGGTCGTCTTCAATGTTTTTTGAATGATAAACAGGATAATTTTCGCAGATGCTTTCATATATGGTCATCGCTTGGAATTTACAAGTAACTCGACCGTTTTGGTTGCAAAGCCCTCTACTAAAAGGAGCACCATGTGGTAAAAGCACAATAGCATGGTTAGTTTCAGAGTCTTAGATTCTACCCAGTGATCTGTCTGGTGTATAATCAATGATCGATGTTCATAATGTGATGTAAAAAATTAAATATTGTCATTCTCAACGAGTAGCTGCGCTATAACCTTTTTTCCTTTCACAATCTAGGGTTTATATTAAAGATTAATATTTTATCAGTTTTATTCTCCCTCGTTGAGTAGTCATAACCAAATAGACCTAAATGATACACAGTCACTCAATTAGTTCCAATGGTTTGAAAGGTTTTTTTGGCAAAATCTTTTGTTCAGCGGCTAAACAACTCAGATTTCGAAAAAAATAGTCATGGAGTCGAGTTCCTGGACCCCGATTACTTTCCGTCAAACTTTATAGAAGGCTTCGTGCAGACAGGTCAAAAAAACATTTTTTTTGTTGCGTGAACGAACGAAATCAACTCATTTGAGCATAAGAGTTTTCTTTCAGTAGAGGGAATATTTGCAAAAAGAGCAGAACCTTTTTACGGTTTAGAGCCTATTAACGAAGAGATAACTATCCACAGTTGTACCGAATCCCCTTCGACAGAAAAATTTTTCTTTGCAACTCTTTTTCTTACGACGATGACGATTCCAATCCTCGTTCGTTGTAGTGATGCCTAATATTCATGTCAATGCTCAATGGCAAAAAAATGGTATCACTGTGGCTGGAGGAAATGGACGAGGCAATTCAATCAATCAACTCTCTTTCCCATGGGGTTTGTATGTTGATGATGATCAAACTGTCTATGTCGCTGATCAATCGAATCATCGTATTATGAAGTGGAAATCAGGTGACACGAGTGGTCAAGTGGTTGCCGGTGGAAATGGACAAGGAAGTGGAGGTCATCAGTTATCTAACCCGTACGATGTGATTGTCGACAAAGAAATTGATAGTCTCATCGTCTGCGACAATTGGAATAGAAGAGTGGTTCGATGGCCTCGTCGAAATGGGACAAGTGGAGAAACGATCATCTCCAACATTGAATGTTGGGGTTTGACAATAGACGAGAATGGATCTCTCTATGTGACTGATGTTGGAAAAGATGAAGTGAGACGATATCGAAGAGGAGAATCTCAAGGAACAGTGATTGCAGGTGGTAATGGGAGTGGAGATCGTCTCGATCAACTCTTTGGCCCATACAACGTATTCGTCGATCAAGATCATTCAGTGTACGTGTCTGAATGGTTGAATCATCGTGTGATGAAATGGGTAGAAGGTGCAAAACAAGGCATTGTCGTGGCTGGTGGTCAAGGACAAGGAGGTGGTCTCAATCAATTGTCGTATCCTGATGGAGTCGTTGTCGATCAATTGGGTACTGTCTATGTGTCTGATCAGGGGAATGATCGAATTATGCGCTGGCTCAAAGGAGCCACACAGGGAAGTGTTATTGTTGGTGGAAATGGTGGAGGAGGACAATCGAACCAACTGAGTGTTCCCGCCGGTTTGTCATTCCATCGTTATGGCAATCTGTATGTCGCTGATTGGAGCAACCACAGGGTACAAAAATTCAACTTGGAATTCAATAGTTAACGAAGAAGAAGAATGAGGAGAAGTTACTCGAAAGAGAGAAAAGACATTTAAACTAAGGCTGGAAGAAGGATGTGTTATTAGTTTGTGAACTGACGTGTTCATATTCTTGAAATAAAACGAAAATAACATAAACCGAAAACAAACGAGAGAGTAAAAAGGGGCTAGAAAAATAGAAGGGAGGGAAAGGGGGAAGAGGAAAAAGGGGAGCAGGGAGAAAACAAAGGGGAAGGGGAAAAGCGGGGTGGGGGAGGGCGTGTTGGACGTTAACGAAAGCTCAATCCTTGAAATAGAAACCTATAGAACTCCCTGAAACGCCATCCGATCGGCTTCAAATTTTGGAAACTCATAGAAAACCAGCAGCTCTAACGGATTCCCAAGAATTCCAGACAACTATCTTAATTGAAATGAGGAATCGCAGCTTTTCGAGAAACAGTATACATATGCATAAACAGTGCGAGAACGGATTTGCAAAAATACCCGTATCTCAATCAAAACTTCTGGATTTCTTGGTAATTCTTGATGCTTACTTAGTTGAACATGGGATCTAACGGATCCCCACGATTTCTCGACGATTTTCTTAACGCTTAAAAGCGGAATGTCCCTTCCAAGGGACATTTTGAAAACTTGGATAAAACACATAATGTTAGTGCATGCACAATATTTTTTTATTTTCCTCTACTCAAATGATCTGGTAGATCAGAAAAAAAGAGTAAAGACAAATCTGAATAATCGTTGGAGGAAGCAATGCGCTTTTTAAGGCTGATAACTTTTTAAATATCAATTTTTTATTTTGAAACGTCTTTTACTGATGGATACTGGAAGAAAATCTGTTTTTTCAAGCGGTATCTTTGCAACATATCGTTACTCTATCATATGAAACTATTCAACGGTGTTTTGATTGTTCTGTTGATGAACTGCGATGTCATAAAGACCATGTCCCTTAGAAGGGACATTTGGTCATAACGGTCCAAATTTTTCCTCCATTCTATAAAAGCGAATAAGGGGACAACAGCCCCCACATCTTTTCGACAATACATGCCAAAGAAACCTACAAAAAGAGGTTTCAACCTTTGGACAAGGTGTGAGGTTTCAGCTTTTGTCTACGAAATGATACTGCATCATGGTTCATCGAAAAGTATAGCTATGGTAATGGTAAATCGAGTTTATATACGCAATGATGCCGTCTATTCTTTATCGTCATTTCTTTTACTGATTTACTTTCCTGTTTCGCATTTTTCTAAATCGATGCGAAATAGAGTAAATGAAGAAGTTGTGTTGCTATTCTGCTAATTGTCATTTTCAGCTGACTTGAAGTGGAACAGGAGGGACGAAGATTCAAAAAAATGTTTAGGATACGATAAGGTTAAGAAAAAGCTTACCCCGAACATTTCGACTTATAATTCAAGGATCGGTGAGTCTAGCCTTTTCTAGAGTCGAGACGAGTTCGAGTTATTTGATAGTGATTTCAAGACAAGTCGAGTCAATGTTCTTTGGGATCTTAATTCATCTATTTATTTTGACTAAGATCCATGACACGTTGTCATCGCGCAATATCGAACTTCGAGTTCTTTGCAAGAAAAATTGATATAAGAAAAACTACGTATAAAACAGAAGTATACTAATGCGGATTAATCAGAAAAGCAAAAACAAAATGATCAACTCCATAGTAAAATGTAACATTTTTTTTGAATACATTCAAGAGTACCTTTAATAGAGCTGTTACTTTAACTTTAAACCTATATTGATAACGTAATTTAGCATAAAGTAAAGTATTAAACTTTAAAATTAAACTTAAGCTAGATCTTTCCCCCAAAAAATCATTGTTTTCGTATAAAATGTCGTGTTTTACAGTAAAACGCTTTTGTAAAAGAAAATCTACTTTAACTTTAACTTCAATTCTATAGTTAAAGTATCCCAAAAAACGCTAAGACTATCATTTCAAATATATGAACACACACGTCGAAAAAATTCTCTTGAAAAATTCTTCAAATGAAATGCATTCAAATAACAAGGAAGTTGCATTTAAATGAGAACTGAATTTTAATTGTGTGATTTTCTACTCGCGATAACTAACCATTTATGAATTATTGACATGAAATCACTACAGTCAAACAGTCGAGTCAACGTTCCCAAAATTTCAAGACAAAGTCGTGTCCGAGTAATCAAAAACAAGATTAATGAAATCGACTCGAATCCAAGTCACGATTCGGAATCGTTCATCTAGGATACAATCTACACAAACACACTGGAAAACAATATGGCCCACAAAACACAACCGTGGTGTTAGATCAATGAAGAAAATCCAGATCCAATCACTGTAAATAATATATTATATTTGTCTCTGAAAGATCACGGATAGACCGTAAGACAAAGATTTAACAGATTATTTCATTTTTTGGTTCAGAAAAACCCTATCGATCGAAAATCCTGGATTATTTTTATAAAGTTTGGTAAAAAGCTGGAAAGATTGAAATATTCGAATCCATGAATGGTTTTCTAGAGGAAAAAACCAAACATGTAATGAGGAATAAAATAAAGACTCATGTTCCTGTACTCCAAAAGCTTTTCATAACACTTAGCTGTGTTCCGTTATTTTCTAAAAATAGCCTACATTAGATGAAAGAAGCAATTAAAACGTCTCATTGCTCGCATTTTATTATACAACTAGTGAATTAATGCTTGAATCTTGTCATATCCTATGAATCCTGATGGCACCTGACAGTTTCTGACAGTTCCTAATGCTTTTTGATCATTATCAGTGGTTCTTCATGGTTCTTGTTAGATCCTATAGTTCCTAGAAACCTGAAAGAACCCCATTTTCGATTACCCTAGCTACCATCGAGAAGTCCTAATAAACTCAGAAGCTTTCAGCGAGCTACGCCTGCCTGAAAATCCGTCAAAAAGATATATCTGCAAGTCAATTTGATATTGTAAAGGACACCATTCAAGAACATGAACGAAAAAACACACCGGAAATTTTATTTTATCCATTCAATTGCAACAAAAGAGACTGAAAACAAGTGATACTCCATCTGATATGTTGTCTATCATTTTTTTTTCTTATTTCTTTTCCTTGTCTCTTTTTTATCATATATCTTGTGAACCACATAGTCATGGCACAATAAACTAGATATTAAAAAAAAAAAAAAGACTGAAAACAAGTGATCCCATGAAAAAAAAACGTTTCAGTAATCGGCGGAGCTCTAAAAATCCGTTCTCACGCAAACTTCACAGTTCTATGCGGAACCTTCAAATTCTCCGAATTAATACTTTTCTTGATAAAATTCTCGAATCCTCGGGAGAGTTCATTATATCACGTTAACAATAACCAAGCAATGATAAATACCGAAAAAATCCAATGTCAACTTAATCATACGACGCGAAATCTCTAGGAATCCACTGGGATCCGAACGAGCTAGGGTTCGTTGACAATCCTCTCTTACACAGTGCATGCGTGTTTATGACTTTTAGAATCCTAGGATTTTGGTGTTCTGGCAAGGAATTCATCAAGAATTCTTGCCAATCGCTTAGATCCCATGTCGAGCTAACGTTTTCATGCGAAATCTCAAGAAATCCAGATGGTTCCTGAGAACTACAGGTCCCTGTAAATCCGTTTACACGAAAGTTTACATCTGTACAGTGTTTTGGGAATCCTTGGATTTAGATATTCCGCAGACAAATTCGTCTGGAATTCGCGGGAATCTGCTAAGAGACATGTCAACCTACCCAACAGTTGTGAATAGTAATGCTATCCAGGCGGTTCCTGACGAGCTACGACTCCTTGTAATACGCTCTAACGCTATTATCCTATTGAGCGAGGTCTTTAGGAATTCTTGGATTTGCTTGTTCCGGTCTGAACTTCGTCGTTATTTCCCGGGCTTCCTTTAGTGAATGCCCGCCTAACCATCCCATCCGGAACTTCATGCGATCCAAGGGATTCCAAACGAGCTACGGGCTGTCAAAAATCCGCTCTAACGTTTTTTTACATGCGTTGTGCGTTCTCTGGGAATCCTTGGATTTCGGTGTTCCAGCACGAATTTCACCGGAATTTCGTCGGATTCCCTTATAGGATATGTGCAATTACCTGCAAGATGCGAAATTTCATTAAACCAAGCGGGTTCCTGACGATACACTGGCCCCTCGCAAATCAGCTCTAACGCTGTTTAGCGTGTTAGTGGGAGTTTTGGGAATCGTCGGATCTTGATGTTCCTGCCCGAATTTCGTCGGGGATTCGTGGGATTCTGTTAGAGGACAATTGAACCCACCTGTACCTTGCGAAAAGTCATGAAATCCAGGGGGTTCCTGACGAGTTACGGGTCCTGCAAAAACCGCTGGAACGCTGTTTTCTGTGTGTATGGGGTTTTTGGGAATCGTTGGATTTTGGTATTCCGGCGGAGAAATCGGCGAGAATTCGTGGGAATCCGTTAGATCTCATCGAAATACACTTTCTTCGAAAATTTGAAGCTTATTGGTTGGGATTTGGCTGAGTTCTAGGGATTTCTATTTCAAGAATTCCTATTTCTTCAAAGTCAGCCACATCTCCGCCCGGAATGTTTCTCATATGGTGGGTAGTCATGACGTAATGGATGAGTCATAGGTTCGAAGTGTTAGTTAGAGTTGGGATCATTGGGTTCATTTTCTTCAGAAGCGTTTCACTTTCTTTTCGTTTTCTCTCGTTCTATTTCTTACTCTCTCCCCTGTTTCTCCCCCTGCCTCTCCTATTGTTTCTCCTCTTGTTTCTCCCCCTCTCTCTCCCTGTCTCTACCCTGTGTTTCCCTCTTGTTCTCCCCCCTCTCATTCTTCCTCATCCTCTTCTTTTTTGTCTCTTGGTTCCAAAGTTTTGGTTTTTTTTCTGTTTAGTTTATTTTATTAAATAGTTTTATGAAAAAAAAATATAAATGAGCTTTCTCTCTCACTCTTTTGTTCGTTTTCGTGAAGTCCTCCTTGTTCTTCTTGATCGTTAGTTGTTGTTGGATTCCAAGTCGAATTTTTGTACTCGATAATTTCCCCAATCGACGACATACAGATTACCGTGTCGATCGAATGACAAATCGAAGGGCCAATCCAGTTGGTTCGATTGTCCTCCTACACCGTTTCCACCAACAATGGCACTTCCCTGTGTGGCTCCTTTGGGCCAACGCATGATTCGATCATTCCCCGCATCAGCCCCATAGACACCCATGGCAAAAAAAACGTTACTTTTAAATGCTGCAGAACGCGTTAATGCTGGCCGGTTCAACGCGTTTCGTAGCTTCTAAACCGGTTAAAAACACCGCGAGACGATAAACTTTTCGTTTTCATTCGGGAATTCTGGTTCCGAAACGCGTTTTGAGTAAGTGGGAAAAGGGTTTTATAAGCTTCTCTTCATGGGAAACGCTGCGAAACGCGTTAATGCTGGCCGATTTAACGCGTTTCGCAGTGAATATATCCTTGTTTTTTTTGCCATGGGAGTGCCCAATTGATCGACAACGACTCCTTGAGGGCGTGACAATTTATTCAGATCATGTCCGTGTAGTTTACCACCAGCCACGAAAATGCCTTGTTTTGCACTTTCCATCGATTTCATCACAGGATGATTTTTCTCTTCAGGCACGTACACTGAATGATCTTGATCGAGGAATGCGTATCGTGGGCCAGAGAGTTGATCGAGACGATCCCCATGTCCATTGCCACCTTCAATCACTGTTCCTTGAGATTCTCCTCTTCGATATCGTCTCACTTCATCTTTTCCAGGGTTAGTGACATAGAGAGATCCATTCTCGTCCATTGTCAAACCCAGACAATTGATGTTGCGGATGATAGGTTCTCCACTTGTCCCATTTTGACGAGGCCATCGAACCACTGTTCCATTCGAAGAATCGCAGATAATGAGACTATCAGTGTCTTTGTCGACAATCATATCCAATGGGTTATAGAACTGATGAGTTCCATTTTCTTCTCCATTTCCACCGGCAACCACATGACCACTCGTCTCACTCGATTTCCATTCCATAATACGATGATTTGAATGATGAACGACATAGACAGTTTGATCATCATCAACATAAAAACCAAATGGTGCAGAGAGTTGATTAGTTGCATTGCCTTGTGTATTTCCTCCTGCCACAGCCGTAGCATTTGTTTCCAACGAGCATTTAGTTGGATTTCGAGTGACGGGGCTCTGAGTGATGTGACTAGAAGATATATGAAAAGAGACATAGATAGATTGAGACGTTAGGAGAATTGATGAGAACAGTTGAGGTATTTCTTGGAGGTTTTAGGGGAGCAGGAGGGGGGGGCACAACTTCCGAATATGGGGGTTTTGGCCGCGGCACTTTTCACTGATGGGGTTTACAGGCCAGGCGATTTCAATGAACTTGGTTTTGGGGCACGGCGCATTTGGTCAATCAGGTTTTTTGGGCGCGACGCATTTGGTCAATGGAGTTTTGGGGCACGGCGGATTTGGTCAATTGAGTTTTTGGGCCCGACGAACTGGACCAATGGATATTTGGGTTGCAGCGTTTTGGCCGATCAAGTTTTGGGCCGGGCGGATTTGGCCACAGGGGGCTTTCGGCCCCCACGCTTTTGGCGAATCACTTGTTTTTGGCCCGCGCTTTCGGCCAATGGGGTTTTTTTGGCCCCTGGATTTCGGCTGTAGTCCTGCGGGACAGTCCCCGATCCAAAAAACTCCCGTTTGTCTCATCCCGAAAAGTTTTCCGGACGGGTTAAAACGAAAAAACAATGTCGTACATTCGAATACCCCCAGATCTAAACGTGTTACGCATTTGAGACTTTTTTCCATAAAGTCTACATTTTAATATTTATATGAATAACAGAAAAGAAGAAATATTGAAAGATATGCTTAAAAGTGTTCATCGCCATTATCTTGTTCAGATAAATCTGCATATAGTTCTCAGCTTCCTGTTGTCAATAAAATGTTTTCATTTGATGTTACAGAAGTGTTCAATAAATTGCAGTTAAATATATGCCTGTCGTTTTTGCCCACCCTCAACAACTGAAACATAAAATTCTTGGAAATTCATATATTTCTTCCAAGGCCCCTCCCGCTCAAAATTCGAATTTAGCCCTATGGCATGCTATGATGTTGCAACACATAATAGTACTTATGAGCCATGTGCAAAAAACACATTTCAGTTTTCTATCTCTTTGTTTTGGGGCACTTATGATAATTTTACTGCTGTACGAATCTCAAACAAAATTCTGTCAAAAAGAATTCACAAATTCTAATCTTGGTTTTTTATTTTATAGAAAACACTTGGGTCTAGTGACGCTCCTGCCGACTTGTTTCTTCATTCATCTCTCTGTCCACGTCGAATCCTCACGATCGTTAACGACCATATACGTCTTAATACGACCACCGTGAGCGTATTTTGCCGTATTTCAGCGTAATACATGGCTCAGTATTAAGACCGTATTTCTCCGGATCGTGCACGGTAGAATACGGTCATCTACGGAAACAAGAAAATTGATGTTTATCATCAGCTTGATGAAAACCCAACACTTTGTCGTGCATCGATCGTTTACGGTAAAATACGATCTATTACTAAGATCATTTGCGATCGGAAACGACTGTATACCTTCGTATACGACACGGAGAAATACGATCGTAATAGTGAGCCATGTATTACGAAGAAATACGGTCGTGTACGCCATCGTATACGGTCGTAAACGCTCGTTGATGGAGTCCGTAATCGTCGATCTGGGTGGTGGCCTACCTACATGAATTTCTAAAATTCTAAAATTTCCAAAAAAATAGCCCAATTTTATTAAAAGTAGAGCAGTATTTTACTTCGCCTAAAGTCTTTTTGAAAAAACTGGCCACGAGCGTCACTACCCAGAGAATAAACAAACAATCAATCTGTTAGCGTCAGTTGGTGGTGCTTACTGACCCTAAACGTTTATCTTGTGTTATCTATTTTTTGAATATCTAATTTGTTTTGTTACGTAATCTCGCAACTATGATTCATCTCGTGATTAGCTTTGTGTCTTTCGTTAATGCGCAGTTGTTGATGTTCTACCGTATCGATCACTTGATACTCAATATATTTTATATATGGCACGACGACAAAGTCGATTACTAAAACATGCTAAGCTCTCTATTTTTAGCAGACTATATATTAGTTCTACCATTGCTAAATAATCCCCAAAACTAGAGCTAGCACAATCTTATTTCAGTTAAATGGTTATTTTTCAAACTTTTCCTCCAAAACAATTTCGAAGACATCGATTATATCACCAAAATCAATATTACCACAATACTTTCATTATTTTTCAATCACTTTCCTCTCATGAATTCCCGTTTTCCCTAAAAAATCTAAAATACTTGATTAGTTTCGTTTTTGCTACATCATTCTCATCACATATTCTTGATGGTTTAACAAAATGCTAATAATACCAGTAGTTTCATTTTTTTCCATCATTTAAATTCCGTTTTAATAAGTATTCCAGCGAAATGAAAATCACTTAATTACTTTCATTTTATTTCCATTGTTTTCATCTCATGACTTTTCATACTGTCGAAAAATAAAAATTACCACATGACTTTCATTATTTCGACATCATTTTCACTACATGTTCCTCGTATTTCCAAAAAATCGTTTTAATACCCGTAGACTCAGTGTTCCTGGACCATTATCATTCCATGAAGTTATATTTCTCGAAAAACTCAAAATTAGTACATGACTTTCGTTAGTTCTGAATCATTGTCAGTTTATGATTTTCGTTTATCCACGAAATCATCATAATACCGTAGTTTAATTTCTTTGGCATCGTTACCATATTGATACGGAGCGTTTTCCCGAAAACTGGAAATCATTTCATTGATTTAGTTTGTTCTGCACCATTTTCATTTCAGTAATTTAGGTTTTCTCGAAAAACAAAAATCGCTAGATGACTTTTATTGCTTTTTAGTGAAATTCAGGCAGCTACTGAAAGCATGTTTTTTATTGGAAACGATTTGATCAATTTTAATGAAAAATGGTTGTCACGCGTCAAATTGATTAAAAATACACCATTTAAATGGTAAATTCGAGTCACTTCTATATGATGTCCTTAAAAATCATAGACCGAAAACGAATCGAATCATTCGATAATTCGATTTGTTTCGATTCGACTCAACCCGAATCGAATCGCATCGAATCGAAGTGAGATTTTTCTATTAGTTTCGGTCTCTGATATGTTTTATTAGCAATATTTAAGAACACATTCGTTGTTAAATACAGAACAAGCGTGAACACTGTTTGTCTATGTGAAAAAAAATCAAATAACCAAATTTTCTATTCTAATTCTTCCTTCTGAATCTTGTTCTGTGTAAGATCGAGAGAAGAGCGAAAGCGAGTGCCATAATTGTTTTGTTTTTCAGTCAGCGACAGATATTTAGATGGTCGAAATGGAATTTCAGTAGAAGAACTTGAGAAGCTTTTCATTGAGCTTTTGAATTCTTGATGAAACTTACGTAGAGTATTAGGTTATCTACCTGATCAGATCTTTAGTTACATCAAAATGCATCTTATTAGTTAGAAATTGAATACTGAACTTCTATGATTCATCAGATTAAAGTCAGCTGATTCTCCTGTAATGAATGCATGTAAATTTTATTTTACTCAAATAAATCAAGCAGCAGTTAATATATTATGACAATCACAATTTGACATTATTTTACCATGTCGATACTCTAAATGAGCACGATTGTTATTTAGAAGAAAGTTCTATGTTAGCGTCATTTCCAAATATGTATTGTAAACCTTTTTTTACTCGATCTTTGTCACTTCGCCAATAATCGTTATTGAAATGCCAACCACTCGTAGGTGTTCGAACAAGAGAAATAACACCAACAATAACTTCTAACTCTCTAGCACTATTCTTTTGTGCGATGATTTGAATTAGCGATGCCGATATCTTTCCTTTGGTAGTCCCATAATCAAATATAATATCTTCCTGTTGAAAAGAATGACTATTTGGAATATATAATCCTTTCATTTTTTTTCTCATATCGTCTGGAATATCGCAAAATGTCATATCAATATAATCTCCAAAATCCATTCGATCCAGCGAGGCAGGAAAAGTTGAATATACAACTGTGTTTTTGAATTCATCTGTACCACCTTTACCATTGAGTGGTACCATCAACCACTCATGATCAGATTTTTGTTGTAAAAATCTGTCAACATGTGAGCGAATCGTACTGGTCTGTGCCAAAGTCATACCAGATATCTACAAAGCATCTGACCATATTTTAAAAGGAAAAATTCTAATATTTTGAGAAATGCATATTGAGATAGCTGAAAATTTCGAATTCTTTTATTTCATTATATGTCATATGTGTAGATACAATGGAAACAAGAGGGAAAAGATTTCGCAGCATACTGTACATGATTAAAATGCGAAACACAAAGCGCTCGAATAGTTATAAGGATCCTGACTATTTTCTTCACTCTCTGTCACGAACCCAAAGACAGACCATATCTACGTGTTAGTCATGTTCTGTAACATTACGAAGAGGTTTTCGATTTACTTGTATGGAGGGATGTAGAAGTATCACTTTTCTCACTATATACATAAACAAGGCACTAGAAATCATGTTCTATAAAAATATCTTTCACTGAATATATGAATTCAGAACTATAGCTCCTCAACATTCTTGAAAAAGTCTTACATAGTGGTGAATTTTGTTTGAAACAACGTCAAAATGTAAACTATAATGTTTAAATTTTAACATGAAAGAAATATTTCATCTCAGCATTCATACTTGCTTGCTGCAGAAGCGACAAAGCTCGAATTGCTACGACGACACAACAAAAATGAACTATTCGAAATGAGTTTTGACTTCATATTTGAAGTCAAGATGATGTACTATAATCTCATAGAATTCTTACCGTTCGAATTGATGTCGATGTCGTTGTGTTGTATGAATTTAACTGGATGGACTTTTATACCTCGTTTTATCGTATTCGATAGGAAAAATCCAATGACACGCACTAGGTAATGTACAGCGTTCTATCATCATATTGTTATTATCGAATATGTTTTTATTGTTCTCATTAGTGCAATGAAGAGAACGGTAAAAACATATTCGATAATAACAATATGATGATAGAACGCTGTACATTACCTAGTGCGTGTCATTGGATTTTTCCTATCGAATACGATAAAACGAGGTATAAAAGTCCATCCAGTTAAATTCATACAACACAACGACATCGACATCAATTCGAACGGTAAGAATTCTATGAGATTATAGTACATCATCTTGACTTCAAATATGAAGTCAAAACTCATTACAAATATTTGATTTTAACTATCGTGGCGTGGACACTAACTTAAGTATAGTTGTAGTAAGAGAATCTAAGAGTAGTATACTCGTGTTCTTCATTGCATACGCACTTCACTAGATTTAGTAGCACAATTTCAATTCCACAAATTGAAAATACGTTTGGTAAAAATAGTTCAGTGTTTCACTTTTATGCGAGCATGACACATTATGTGAACGACGGAAAAGCTTCATTTCATTGGATCTTTCTGGATTAATTGGTGATTTTTCTGCTCAAGTCAGACTGTCTGAATAGAGTTAAACAGTGAAATATGCAGGTGTAAAAGTTGCTTGAACAAGATTTTTCTGTTATCATGCCTCGTAGAGTGTTCCATCGTCCAGAAAAGATTGAAAATAAAAGTTATCATAGAAATTAAAGCTATTCTTGGCAGCAATAGAACCTTCTTTTTGACTTTAATATACAATCATTTTTGAATTTTCATTACTTTCATTAAATAGGTCAAAATCAGGTAAAATTTGCATGCATACAATTTTTTTTCGTCTATAAAAAGTAGTTAGCACTTCTATATGATTAGAAAAGCGGCAAACTAAGAAACTTTCACGTGAGTACACTTTATATGTCTTCTTTTCTTATACTATTTGAATGAAAAGTTTAATTGAGAGGATATCTACGTATGAAAAAACACGATTCCTATTAGCACTGTATTATCTTCAATATATGAATATTTGTGTATTAAAAAGCAATGATTTTAGATAGTTAGAAAATAGTAGTGTGCTATCGATGAATAATTTATTGTTTTTTTTTTCTGTAGTGAAGCCGTATTGTATTTGTACGCTCTCATTCACTTTATAGTTTATTTAAACAATCGAGTATGTAGATATCACTAAATATAAGCATAGTTGCGTAAGTGGGATTTTTCAAACAATAATAGCAACAGAAATATGATCTAATTATATTGCTTTCATTCGGTTTTAATGAGTCTGTTATTCAAGAAGAAACGGGCATGAATCATTATCGAAAAATTGGAAGATTCTAATGAAGAAAGAATTTGATACTATTTTCTGCACGTTTAATGCAAATTTCGCTCTTATTTTCCCTTTGTTTTCTTTTGATTTATCATTTCTCTCACCATGTTTCTTTTATTTATTGAATATATATCAAATAGCATTCTCAAATAGACAGTGTATGTTTTCAACATTTTTATTTTTAAAAACTTCGATTTTTACATTCTATCACCAAGAGACATGAAAAGGAGGCCTAGGTTCAGAGAAAAATGATCTATGAATCAAACTTTAAAAAAATGAAGACCACGTCACATTTTCAAATGTCTCGAAAATAATATCCTTTGGACAAGATAAAAACATTTTAAATGTTTTAAATAATATCTTGCCAATCATTAATAATACTGAGTGATTTTTATTATAGATGTCTTTCACTGAGATGCCGAAACCAGAAACAAAGCAGTACTTTCAGTCAAGTATTCCACTGAAGACAAGTGCCGATTGCAAGGTAAAACCCCATGAGTACGATTCACACATGGAAACGAACCAGCAAGAAGCTACCAATTATGAAGCAAAAATCCATAAGCGTGATTCACACATGGAAACGAACCAGCAAGAAGCTACCAATTATGAAGCAAAAATCCATAAGCGTGATTCACACATGGAAACGATCCAGCAAAAAGCTTCCAATAACAATGAAGGCAAATCTTCGGAAATATCAAATTCGAGAAGAAGTGATGTACAAAAGCTTGATAATGAGAAATCCAAGAAAAATTTGATCGTTTCTCGTGTGCAAGAATTTCTGCAGAAACAATCTGATTTTAGTTGGTTGACACAACCATTTGATCACGTAGTTGGTTCGGATCATTTTAATAATTTAGTTGTAAGTTCAACTTTTCCGGTCAACTTGAAACAACATGATTTCGAATATTATATTGATATGACATTTAACGATTTTCCATCAAATCTTACTGCAAGAATGAAAGATTTATTTCGGACAAGTAATCAGAGTCCTACAGCAGAAGACATTATAATTTCTGATTCTGAAGATGGTGCAGTAACAGCCGCATTGATACAAATTTTATGTCAAAAGAATGATCGTGATGAAATAGAAATGCTAGTCGGCTCTGTTTCTCTTACTCGACGTCCACCGAAAGGTTACCGTTTTAAAAAATCCTACTGGAAACAGCACAAAGAGCGAGTTAAAATAGCTTTACAATATATCTATGGGAAAGAAGCTCAAAAAGAACTATTAGACTGATAATACAAAAAAAACTTCCTATCTGCGTTAAAGATACATTATGCACAGACTTTTCCATTTGCATTGAGATATTTTCAAATTGAGCAACATGTTCTATTTGAATAAAACCTTCATGCATTCACTATACTCACAGTTTATGTATTATAACAATAGTTACCTTCATTGTTCACTTTGCTGTACAAGATTTTTGTAATTCAACAATAAAGACTGAACTACATTTCAAAAAGTAACAAAATAATGAAAACATAACATAGAATGCCATTTCTATAGCTGATCGATGGAAATTCAAAAATGATTTGGTAAGCTTCATAAAAATGACTCATTAACTGACTTAAACACATTTTATTTTTTTGAATTCTGAGAGAAGTAATTCATTTCTGCCACAGAATTATACATCATTTTCTTTATTCTAATTAGAATAGAATTGAAAAAAACTACTCAATCTCGCTTAATTTACATTTCTCATTGTAAAAGTGAGTGATGTCATTCGGCGAAATGAGTTTTATTTCTGAATAAATACAGGTTTGCAAAAGTCACTTGATTCTTTATAAGCTGTCCGATTAGATTAATCAGAGACTCAAAAGTCATCAGACTCCGACAGAATCCTACCGACTTTGAGTGTATGGGCGTGCAGTGTTGGAACTCATAACTCTCGAACCACAAGTTCATCGCCTACTCCCATCAAACCCTCGGATAACAGGACTATTGCCATGAGCGATAATTTGCATAAGATAACTGTGTCGAATTGAGCTATACATCATCGAATTTATTTGGGAATAAAGAAACTTATTCCATCTTTGTAAAACGAATTCGTTCATCTCTATTAAAACATTTCTCTAAAGTGCCACATCGTACAATATTTCATGTTTTCGATCTAACGGAAGGCATCATGATAGGAACCATTAGCTAGCTTTTTTTAGTATGTTAGAACTTTACATTCATGAAATCCAAAAAGAAAAAGATCCGTAGCCGAATAGCACCGAAAAGGAAAGAGCCTGATTATTTTACAATGGATGGAGAATAGATTACTGCATGGGTACAACTTTTCGTACCCGTACCCGTGAATGTTTTACCCGTATCCTACCCGTACTGGCACTCTACTCGTTATGGTGATTGAAAATGTAAGTTCACTATTTTATTAAGCTTGATTAAATATGAATGAAATAACAATCTTTTATTAACTATCACAAACAGTGTCAAAGAAATGCAAGTGCATCTAACGAATCAGGACATACTAGTTATCAACGAGTTACTACCGCTCATTCAGTCTCGTTAAATATTCTTTCACTAGTTGTTGAGCTAGCCCAACCACCTAGAATAAGAGGCTACCCCGAAGAAAAGTTCACAAGACGAAATAGAAGGCGATGAGATCTCCAGACGCGTTTTTCAGAAAACCAGTGGGCTTTCATGTTTTAGCACTAAAACACTTGGTTTCTCAGTAGAAAATCCGTTTTTTTAGTATAAAAACTGTTTTCTTTTGGAAAATAATCAAGGTTTTGCGAAAAAAAAGACTTTTATCCTAGTAAAAAAGTGGCTTTCCAGTATTTGACTGCTGAAAATGCCTGTTTAAGGCGAGAAAAATTTTTTAACACCCTTAACTTACAATAAATCCTAACAAAAATATAGTCGACAATAGTAGACCAGCGTCGGAGGAGTGATGTAAATTTTCATTATAGAAGGCCATGGCTTTTTATTTTGGGGAGTGGTTTAGCAGGAATGGATAACAATGCCATAGCAAAACTCGATAATTTTTTTTAAATAACTGAATCATTTTCCCACGACTGTAATATATCAGTATCTTTTGAAAAAATGAATTTCTTTTTCACATAATCAGTTACTTCATCTAATTGATCAGAATCTTTATCATCTCATGCATCATTATCTTTTCCACTAAATGATCCTAATGCGTCAGTAACAGTCAATTCATCGCCTGTATTCGTTAAATACGTACTCGTACCCGATCCGCTGGTGTCAGTAGTCTATTATACAGTATATTACTGCCTGTTTATTTCACTAGTAGTTATAACAATCATAAACATAACAAAATAGAAAATAACGACATATCATATATCGAATGGAAAACACAAGAAATGATAATAGAAATTAGGTCCTGACAAATGGGCTCGTTTTTATTTCTTCATTTCCAAACAATAAATAGGATGAATTTGAATTGCACGTTCTATCAAACATTATTCTCATCTTAATTATAATTTGAAGTAAATTGAAACAGTAGCGACTTTTGGCATTTGCGCATCAAAAGTTTCTTTGTTATTTTCAAGCTTCAAGGAAATTTCAACATTCATTCCCAGGTCGATCAAAACGGACCACCGTAAACAGCCGTAACAGTATCGTCAACGGTCGTTTTTGCATCGTATTCCACGGTTAAATGACCGTTTTAACCCGTATTAGGGCGCTTTAACATGGTGTGAATTACGGCCGTACATGAACACCGTAAGTACGCCTTAAAACCCTCTTAAAGACAGCTTAATACTATCGTATTCTATAGAACATACGGCCGTATTACTGGCCATGTTAAAACGGGATAATACGACGCCGTAACGTGCCGTATTTTCATCGTATACAACCGTTTACGGATCGTTCTGTTCGACCTGGGTTATTATTTGTACTTCGTTTTTTTAAAGTTAGAAGATCGATCTAAAACACACAACTATACGGACTAGAAACTGTCCAAATCGACTTTACCTCATAGAATCACCGGAAGACTCCTGAAAATTGTGAGATCGTCAAAGACGACCGATCCAATTCGACACTTTCTTCATGGGCATGCGTCTTCTTCTTAATAATTCTATCAACAAATATTGATTATTTTGATTGTATTCTAGACGTTTGATTAAACTTATGTCTTGAGCTTTTCATATGTTAAGATGCTGGATCAATAGTTACTGTAAAATGAGGCTTTTATTTATGTTTTTGATCATCATCACTTTCTTCTCCTCCGACCGATGTGATATTCTTCGATGGAAGAACAAGAGTGAATTTAACTTTCGCATCTGTTGTTTTATCCTCTGACGTTGTTGCTATTTCTTATACGGTACACTACTGGATTTCGGATCATTTGATTTGACAATCGTAAAATCTTGATAGCGATTTGATTTCATTGCGTTTAATGCACGCTTCTTTGAACGCGATATTAAACCGGTCATGTTACTGAAGAAGAAAATAGTCTATGATAAAAAATGTATGCATCGACTCTTCTCATACTTATAATTTGAATTGCCATATTGTCGATAATATTTCGATTGATTTTCAGCATCACGTACTGTTCGACCATTAAATGTAGTATATTGAATATATAATTTGACTGACGATTCAATTTTATCAAATAATTGAAAATCTCCTTCAAGTCAATGACCAGATGAAAGAGCAACATGAGCTGAATTATTTTTGATTTTTGTTGATGTTAATGATGATGATTTTCGTTTAGATAATCGCATGGCGTGATCAAAATTTACAGGACGTTGATGGGATATGCACGGATCAGATATTGTCATTTTTGCAAGAAGATGAATCGGTGTAAGACTATTGTGAAAAAAAACATTACATGAATTATCACAAATTCATTTGATACCAATCGGTTGAAATTCTTCAAAGCAATTTAATATCTCTTATGTACTCATATTATTTACACCACGAACATAAAGAGATTCAGGACATGACATAAGAGTTCGTGATAATAATGTACGAAAATCTTCTTCAGTCAAATTTAAACTAAAACAAAATTATAATAGGATCATAGATAGTTGCTCTGATCTAAGTTGAAGCCAACTAGTAGCTAATCAATTCATGAATTTGAATACAACTCGACTTGTTCGATCCAAAGCAATTTTGTAATAAAGAAATCATAGATTATCTGAAAATTATTAAGAAGTTTGAAATATGTCCATTTTCTGTTTGAAAATCTGAAAGTGAATCGAATCGAAGAGATTCACTATAAATATATGTCTATGTAAAAGAAGCAGGTCGTCGATACATTTCCCCAGTGTTATCCATCTTGTTCAGTTATCAAGAAACAATGATGGTATAAAATAAATCTGAAGGCTAAAACTAATCCTGTCAGAAAAATAACATGCGTCATACATTAAACTTACCTGTGTAGTTCAAAAAACGTTTTCATTCGTTCAGTTTACTCCTACGCTTGAACAGATTGTTGGAGATATAGACCGGTGAAATCCATTACAGTGAGATTTTCATTGTTCGTGAAAACAACATTCTAATTTAAATATCTATAGAAATACAGGTCGATAAATTCAAAAGATCTCTATGCAATAACTTTTCAAATTTCAACTATAAAACAAGATATGCTTATGGGCGGAGTTGGGGTCGGTGAGAGTGTCTGTGCCACCCGTCTTTCAGCCTACACGTACACACACACCCTCCAAGGTGATTTCTTCCATTATCCGGAAATTAAAGAAACTATTGGTTGTTGAATCGATGCAGATTCTCATAAAATGAAGTCTTATGGGAATGGAGAAAGAAGAAAAAACGTTCGAACATTTTTATTCTTGCTAAAACGAAATTTAGAAAAATAATTGATGAAAGTGAGAGAGCAGAATCAGTCTATTAAAAACGGTATTTCTATCTTCTTCTTCGTTGGGCGTTCACTTGATTGTCCAGCTTGCGAAGCGCTAACAATATTAGTTTTGAATAAATATAAACCATCTGATAGAGTAACAATTGTTAATCTGATTAATAAAAACTGTATTCTAGTTTAGCTTTGAGCATCGGAACAAAGCAAATATAGAGAAGAATAAAAAAGATAAGAGCATAAGAAAAGGTAAGAAAGAAAGAAACGGAACACAAAAGAAACTTAGTTACTTTGATTCTGGAGCAAAACGATTGACTTTTTATTAAAAAGATTTTACAACAGCATGAATGAGTGAAAGGGAAAATTTTCACTTTATCGTCAATTTATGTCGTATCAATAATTTTATAATCATTTGCAAATAAAGAATAAAGAAAAAAGTCCTTTCAAAATTATTAATAAATATGATATCATAATAAATGAAGGATAAGAACAGTTCATAAATTGTAGATATACCAGTAGATAGAAGGGAACAACATTGATTATACAGGAGATTATGACATGGATGGTAAGAAAGTTTTAATGACAATATACTAATATTTCGAAAGGAAGAATTGGTCGAAATTTAGCAGAATTAAACAGATTTTACAAATCAATTGATTATACCCAAAGCTAAAAAACATAGTTATATGCGCGTTCGGAGTGCCATGGTGAATGAAGCCGACACTAGAAATTATTGGATCGGATCTGATCAGTCGATGAAACCCTGTGAGATTGAAGGTGTTTCCGCTAGATGTTGCACTCTAATATCGAATATTTATTCGCGCAAGACTCAACTCAGTGGGTACCTACCGACAATATAAACTATAAGTAATCTTAGATTGGCGAGTAAAGATTGTCTGGCTTCTGTTGATAAATAAAGAAAAAAAGCTGATTGGTGATGGAAGATAGATTAGTTTCGGCTGGAAGGTGAGAAGTAATGCAAAGATTATCTAGAAGTATTACTGGAATTAATACCTTAATGTTCTAAGCGTTTCTTCACTAATCAAAAGAAAATTCACTGACGGTAGATGATCTCAGTAAAAGATATTTATTCGATAAATTGAACCTTGCAATCAGAGCTATCAATTGCATGACATTTATCGACTCTCATGAATAACGTAACACACTATCGGATAAGTTTTTTAAGATTGAACTGAATATGAAAAAAAAATAAAATATCTGAAAGAATCACTGTGATAAATCATAGATCTAGTTGTATTCAACAGGCGAATCTCTTTCCTTCATAACTAAAGTCGAGCATAAATATCAAGCAAACGAACATGTCTCGAAGTCATACAGAAATTTAATCACGTAAATTTTTCTTCAGGCAAAGCCATTTTTTCAAAAATACATTTCAAAAATATCTTAAGAAGATAAGTATTCGGAATGCTTTTATCATTCTACTCAAAAGAAATTAAAAGATCATGAGATTTATTGTTTATGACTTTAATAATAGAAATTCATACGTTCTACATTTTCCATGTATTCAATATCTTGTCTGATGCTGTTGGAATAAAATATTG
>OENT01001973.1:0-31108 GCA_900239685.1 Rotaria macrura | reverse complement strand
TTGACTTGAGCAAAAAAAACCTGACTCGCCCATCTCTGGTTCCGACTTGAACTTTATAGCTTTTCCAAACGAAAAGAGTGGCTCAAAATTCAGCCGAATCCGATTGATATCTACTGAAGGTAACTGACAAGAAGAGCCACGACTAGGAATCTGCAAAATAGCACCAGACTACGACTAATTCAATCGAGGCTGCTAAATTTCTAAGGTAGTCCTGGTGATTATTATTGTGAAGAACCAGACTCAATGTTTTTCTGTCATGATTAAGAGTCCATAAATCCACTACTTTATCTAAAGATCTGACAAAAGGGTTCGTTCTTTTCTGATTCTGATTTAAAATATTGCAGTTCTTCGATAATGTCTAAACGTTCTTTTGAAAGCATCTAAACCGTTTAAATTTGAAGAACTATTTGCTATTGATGTCCAGATCGGGGTCATCTTTCAGGTCCTACATTTCGATGCTTACAAATTGATTTTTGCAGTAGCATCAAGTTAGGAGCATACATATTGATATTTTATATCTTTCCACGACTATTATCTCTGAGAGAATAATCAAAATCACATTAATCGAAACTAATCAAAATCGGGAGTGGCAGAAAAAATCTTGGTTTTGTTTACCGTTAGCTCTGGTACGGCAATATGGACGACTGTTCGTATTATCTAGCAGCTAGTGGCGTACTCTCCAAAATCCTTGGATTCTACCGTCGGTCTTGATGAAAAGGAACATTTGCATTGTGCTCGTTTCAAGAATGGGACTACTCTACAGATGCGACTAGCAAGTTAAAGTCGTTGATGGACACGTTTTTCTATTTGATGAACTGCATGTACGATTGAAAAAATTACTTGTGTCTTTGACAAGACACTCAAATTAGAAGTGAAAAAAAAGTTGAATGCTGACTGAGTCAGTAGCAGCAAAAGCAAACTAGAGCAGGATCAGAGATAGCGCAACTGACACCTGGAAAAAGTGATTTTCTAGATCTCCAGCCACGTTTTATACCCTGACAAGTTTCGATCATTTTCTGGTTTTCGACTTTTCCTCTTGATTGGTTAAGTAGGCGTACATTAGTTGGATTCTCTGTCAACTCAAGATGTGTCTTTGGCAGAGAAAGAGAGTCGTTTTGCATCGGCTTGACTTCTCTACATTGCACGGGTTTAAAAAAGATTATCAAGTCTTCGAAAGACCTCACATAAAAATTGCTCTCTTTTTATCAGACACTCTTTACACAGAAAAAATATATCGACATGAAACTCCACCGATAATCTTCAAAAGATATTTATTTTATTTATAATTGTGAAATGTCGATTCAAACAACATCGAAACATACAGAGAAAAATCTCTCGGACAAACAATATATTTTATTGATCAACGACATTGAGAAAACACAGTTGTCAACGGCCTGTTTTGCGCTGCGTCTGTTTCTTCAATGGATTTTCATTAGTAAAGTATTCAAAGGTCAATCGACACTCAGAAAAAGATTCGTCGGCTTATTTTCGATAATTAAAATAAGATAAAATTGTCGGAGCTTTTTCATTGATGGGATGGTTTCTATATCAGAATTAAAAGCGAAAATTGTCGACTTTCAGAATAAATTTCATTTAAGATAAATTCATAGAAAAGTGTTGGAGAGCAACAATCATTTCAGTTCATTTAACTATTCGAAATTTTCAATCAGCATAATTGAGTCTCTTCCCGTGTTTATCCCATGGGAAAATATTTCCACAGCGAACCATCAGTTGACAGCTGAAATGATCTTTGCTATCTTCAATTGCATCTATATCAATTCGGTGAATGCACTTTGCTTTAGACAACTTGCAGTGAAATATTCTTGACAAACAAACACGTGATTCACGAAAATTAAGAAGGGAGCGAAAATTCAGGCTCGGACTCATAAAAGGCTTTTCGAATTGGAATTTTAATACAAGATTATCTTGGAATCGTTTGTTTCAGTAAATCTGTTTCAAATTAAATACTTTCAAATTACAAGAAGCTCGAGTAACCAATGGTTATTTTAACAGAAGAAAAATTCTGAATATCTGCTTCTGCACAAATCTCGATAGAAACAGCACAGAGATCTGCGATTGTTAGTGTTAGAACGAGAATATCATACCCAAGTCAAAGTCGCACATTACACTTTCGGGTGAGACTTCGCGCAGTTAGTAAATGACTTTTCTAAAAGATTAAAGCTTTTTAGTGAGTATACAAGATGGAATTTTTACTAAAACACATCAGACAAGGAGCAAATGCTTTTGAGATACCCAATTTGACCCGAAGGCTAAGTGTGCTGAGTAGAAATTCGCATGAATTTCCACTTTGACGACAGAGAGACACGAGCTCTATCACATAATATGATAGGTAACGTCTAATGACTGTGAGACAGCATCTATAATTAAAACTTGGTAGGAATAAACATGGGAGAAATTTCCTAGTTCAGCTCACCAGTGAAGAAAAAGCTGAGATAAAATTAAATGCCCGACTATAAATGAAATAGACTAATTTCCACGAACTTTGCAGTAATGAGTGCGTCGTATTTCTCAATTTAATCTGAGGAAAATTGTGGCGACAACTTTTGTATTCAATCTGCCGAACACGACAGGTGTGCGGTTCACACTTGTGAGCGCGAGCTGCACAAATTTATACTTCAAAACGCCGTGTGAAATATCAATAAGGCGGCGTTGAGTTGAAACTTTAACCTGAAACGTTAATATTAGACAACGTTGTCCAGTTAACCCTTCTCTCCCCTCCAATAATGATTCTATTCAGGGTGCAATCCAATCGTCTGAAAATTAAAGAACATCTTGGAACTATTGGGCAGCCAGAGAATATTAAACTTCAAGCCATGGCGCTTGACAACGATCGTCACAAAACGAAAGTCAAAAATATCTCATTGGCCAACGGAATTTCTCCGTCCCGACTCATTCTGTTTAATTTATTGTTGGCTGCGTTTAATAGAGTATATCACGATGCAGTGCTCGCGAGAGTCCCTTTTTTATAAATTCTGATTTTCTTATCGGAGAAAAGAGATCTCGAGTTTGATGATTTAAAGAGAAACGTCTGTAAACATCAGAGCCTTTTCATAGAAGTGTTTTTATACACAGTAAATAAAAAGCACTCTTTCGAAAACGCTACTCGTCGACACTGGATTTCGACTTGCTCATTCAAGGGGAACTTTTGCTTGCACAATCCAGACTAAGTAGATTGACAGAAAACGACAAAGCATTTCAGGTTTTTCTAAACACAACTGATTTTCGAGTAAGGACGAGCAGAGGAAAGTTCAAAAACGTTTTCTAACAACGATAATCGAAACAAGAACTTGGATCATTTTCAAAAGAGGAAACGTTTGACTATCTCTCGATACGCCTATCTCGATAGTTTTCATGGTGCGACTGGGGTGGTAACAAGCTTGCCGCGTACCCCTGCCAAGACTTGTTATGAACCGGTGATAAAAAACTTTTCACGGAGTGATATTTTCTCTCTCGAACGATGAAACTCGGTGATCTATGTTGTTTCTATAAAAGCCTGTTTCAAAAAGATTGACACTTTTTGTTCTTTTTCCATGTCTCTATTAATATTACCGGTCAGTTGTTTGACAGAGAATATTTATCGTGCGAAAACAAAAATCACATGTGGTGTTTATTAAAATATGTCTGCGCATGAAAGATAGTTGTTAGATTATTTTATTTATTGACCAGTTACTAATGAGAGTTGCTTGTCTTTGGCAACCTAGAGAAAAGAAGAAAACGAATAAGCAGAGTTCGCTTTGCAACAGTATTACTCATTTAGTGCCTCACTTTTTTCTCGCTGATAATTTTAGTAAAAAAGAAAAAGAAAAAGAAAAAGAAAACGAAAAACGTCAAAATTATCATGATCAAAAGAGAAAGCCATCGTTCCACATTGCCACCAAATTAAATTTCATTTTCTGTTGGAATGAAAGCTGTCTCTCGGTTATTGTTTAATACATGGGGCGTAGATTGAAGTAGTAAGTTTATTAAAATTCATCGTAGATCTTTCTCGTCGTTTCGTTTGAAGATTCGTACCATGAATGAGTAAAGGAACTTCTCCTAGGTTCAATATCTCTAGTGGGGCTTCGTTACGCTTGTTATGACAGGGCCTATTCTTATCTGATGCTCAACTTGATTGGACTCGGACTCTTATCGATGAAGATGAAAGCGGAGAGATAAGTTACGAACAATTTTCAGCTTGCAGGCAGAATTCATCGCTTTTCCATCATCTTCTTTTGGCCAATGAGAAATTGAATACGTTATACGAAATAACAGCATGATTTCGTTTTTGCGATAAACGAAGTCTAGGTCAACTTCGTACAACACAATTTCGAGAATTCTTTCAAGAATTGGTCGACAAAAACATCACGCAACTTACTCAAGCAAGTCAACCCAATGAACTCGATCGAGGCCGCTATGGGTAAATTCATTTTAATGAGTTCATTCCGTGTTTTTACGATCAACGAGTTTTACCTCGAATAGAAATTTTCAATTTGACAAAGGTGAATGAATAAATGAACAATTATTCTCAATATTTCCACTGGGTTTTGCTTCCATCGATTTATTGAAATGCTTCTAAAATAGTCGAAAAATAAAGATAAACTCGATTGAGTTGAAGCAGCCAGCTCGGCCAAAGAAGTTGTTTTCTGTGAACAGATGAAATAAGAAAATCTTAGATTGCTAATTGATATAAGTCGGGATCAAGTTTATTTTTGAATCGATGAAGGACTTTCATCGAGAACACGTTCTCACTTTCTAGTTGGCCCATCTTCAGAGCGAATCCGAAAAGAACGACTGAGCCTCGAACATAAGCTTCTCTAAATAACGACAAATCATGTCGCATGGATGAATTGTGTATTTGTCGCAGATGAGTATCAATTTCATCCACAATAAAAAATTGCGTTCTTTAACAATGTTTATTGATCGAACTTTGTGCAATACTCACTGTCTGCTTCGTAGAAAATTTTCAAAACAACATAGGAGAGAGAGAGAATAGTTTTATTCATTTTATCAAGGAAACAACAGATTTCGAATACTGAGAACGAAGTTCGATGATTTTATCTATTGAAATTTAGTGCGTGAAACTGACGACGGAATATTCGTGAGTTTAAAGCTCTGAGTATGTTTTCATCCGATTGACACGTATTAACTGTTGAAAAGTCTATTTTCTGTCGATGAATTTTCATTGAACAACCATGTTTTCCACACCAAGATGTTTTCACAATCATGCAAAATTCATATTTCGCTTCCGAAAGGTTATCGCTCAAACCCAACAGTTTTCTTAGAAAGTCCGTCCTCTTTTTCTAATTTAAACATGTCCAACAGACGCCTTTTTGGCTCTTGTCTGTGTGAGATTTATATTTTTGCCTTTCCCAGTTACTATTTATCGTTCATTTCGTCAAAGTCATGATCAACTCGCGTAATCGATGCGGATCGATTTAAGTGATTTTTTTTCTAACGTTCGACGGATAAATCTTTTGCCTATTTCTGGGCGAGACCTTTCAAATAAAGTTAGTTCTGTTGTTCAATTGACGACATTTTTCTCAGAGTGCTATCACTAAAAATAGAGCGATGTTATCTGATGTTTTCATGCTTCCAAGGATGTTTTTCGCTCGAAGCTTTGACCTAAACTATAAAGCACCTCGAACGTCACCATTTTCATCTATGATTTTCATAGATACTTCTTGTCCACTAATCGAGTTGTAGAATTCAAGCGTGTGTTGCAGAGAGAGAGAGAGAGAGATGATTGAGGACTCATTCTGATGAAATGTGCATCGATGAAATCACTTCCTATGGTCGAGGAGAGCCTAGATAATTATACGATCTCGACAGATACCCATGAAGAGTAAAATAGAAGTCTGGTGTTCATGGGTTTGCACTATATGCTTAGCGTCATACAAAGATACATGAATCAACATGGAACATGGCTGAACATCGCACAGAAACTTATGAGAACAATAGACTGAAAAATGAACAGATTCCTGCTGAACTGATTCAGATCATAAGCATTGTCTTAAAACTTTTCATATTTTATCGAATAGATTCTTATCCAATGCTAACCACTAAAGGATCCTCTGTTGATCGACTAACGTCATTTCTTTCCCGATTCTACTGAGAAGAAATGATGCCGCCGTAC
This sequence comes from Rotaria macrura, assembly GCA_900239685.1. Classification (NCBI taxonomy): domain Eukaryota; kingdom Metazoa; phylum Rotifera; class Eurotatoria; order Philodinida; family Philodinidae; genus Rotaria; species Rotaria macrura. The sequence continues at coordinate 24,975 of OENT01001973.1, read as the reverse complement.
TTCTTCCCCTAGCTTCATCGTCTTAGGGTGTCGAGTTCGAAAATTATGTTCGTCATTTTGCAAAGAATTTCTATAAGTCGATTCATAAGAGATTGTGTACTAAGATATCTAAGATCGAGCCATTCTTCGTCTCATCAAATTCTCATTTAGTCTCAGTTTGCTAATCATGGAGAGAGTCAAGATTTTGCCTTGTCGTCCGACAAAACGTTGCAGCGCACTCTAAATCTCGAACGTATCATGGAAACTCTCGAATGAATCTCTACTGCTAATTGTTTTATTAAGAACCATGAAGATCATTCTTTTGCCAGCATTCTTTTAATCTCGATCGGTCTCTATCAAAATAGAATTATTAACACGAATCTCATCAGTCATAGAAACTAGATTTCGACAACGAAGTTTTCTATAGGAGCTCATAGTCAATCAGACATGTCTGTAAGCAGAAATTCCGATCCTCCGAAGTGATCGTTTCAATTAACATGGATAAGCACAGCACACGAAGAGGTGGAAATCTTCAATACATCCAGTAGCCCCGATGAATTCAAAAATGAATGATTCATTCCAGTAGATCTTGTTAACAATCAAGATTTCGAGTCAAGATAGACTTTCAGGAAAGGTTTCGCGCAAATCAGACGTATCCTTGAAAGAAAAATATGTTAGCGAACATTTCCATTTTTAATTATGCCGCTTCGAGATATCTTAACAAAGGAAGAGAAGACTATAGAAGGAATCGCGCAAAAATAGGCGACCGATGTGCCCTGATAAAAGATCAAAAACAAATCCATGAAATCGATCCCTATCAACCGAACGAGGTCAATCGTGGCTTACCTGGACTAGCTTTTACGGATAAAGACACTTTTCGTACACATTTCTTAAATCTAAATCAGAGCTTAACATTCTATTCTGGATCTCTATGAACTCAGCACGAGTAATACGAATAACTGTCACATCATTGAACGTGGTCTGTTTCTGTTCGTTTCTCGTTCATTTCACACGTATGGCAAGTGCAAGAACTATTCTTGTTCTGAATAATATTATCGTTCATCTGCGTAAGAACTAGATAAAACCCACAACAACTCGCACAAATTTACTACAACGCGTTATAATCTAATTATGCTCTAGATCACTTTTAATTTTGATTGATCGAACGTCCAATGAGAATGGGAGACGGCGATGAAGTGGCGAAATTCACCGTATGAGTTTCTACTGATAACTGTCTTCAAAGATATGCACGAGTTGCACAAATACTTTTGTTCTCAATCAAGCACAAAAGGTTTCCTACTGATCAAGGTCACCATGATCGAATGTTTGAAACATCTGGGAGATACTCATGAACAACGTTGAATTCTGCACCAAAACAAATCTCGGCATATGGTTGACATGCATCGACATCTCTCGTAGTTAGTCACTTGACAAGAGCAAGCAAGTCAAGTAGCTCAGCGAGGAAAACTTTGAGTCTAGGTGAATCTTGTCACCAGAACAAAATTTAGTGAATTAGTTTGCAGCACAATCTCCACCCTTAGACAAGCTTAATCGTCTTGTACTTAGTATGATGGGGCACAAACTTGACATCATTATTATTCATAGAATTCCTTGATCATTCGTTATTCGTATTCATCTCCTGTGTCTTTTCCCTGATTATCTATCAGATTTATTGACTAATTACGAGCAGTAATTATGCAGCATGTGACTTGTAAATAAATAGTTATTCCCCTCATCTCGAAACAACCCAAAAACGAGTGAAGTAACTCTCTGTAACAGTAGTGGACTAGCTTAGTAATCATCATCGATAATTAATCAACATCTTGCTTGTTTGCCTGTAATAAAATAATTCACATTATCTGATAGACTAGTTCACAAAATCTCGCTCACCCAAGACTCATCTCGTTCAGCCGAAATGAATTAATAACATGGGTAAGCATACAGTCCAGAACTTCAAATCGTTGATTTCACCGATTTCAATGGACGACTGAATTGACCCGTATGGATATGTAAACAAAGCTTCTAGTTGCCATTGACGTTAATAGTACAATCATACAAAAGCAGCCCATACTCACAACGAAACCTCCCTAGCTTTGCAGCCATCGAATTAGCCTGAATTCGATGTGATAGAGTGTCATTCATGTGCTCGGAAATAATTAATCAGAAAGACGCGATCAGCTTGCCGATCTATACACTTCGATATCAACATTCGATGAAAACATGTTCTCATATCTCAGAAAAATTCATGGAATAAAGACAATCCCGTATGTATAATCGCTATCAAATGAATCGCGAAGCTGACAACTAAAAACATGAGAATGCTCTTCATAAACGTCCCACGGTTTTCAGCATTCGCGCACAGGTTCTGTCGTGAATCTCGCAAGCAAGATAAGATAATATCCAATGATTTCAATAGCTGCTGACATTTTACTCGAGAGAAACAAACATGCAGAAATATGTTGATCTCTCGTCATTCTTCTCGGGAAACACTCACTATGGGAAGGTCGAACAGTATCGATCTTTTCTTGTTCAATTCACTGATGGATGATTCTTCACGGATCAATATTCGTTATTTCAGCGTCTCGAACATATCCTATGACGATTGATTCACGGCCAACTGAGGTGTTCGTCGGCCGACCAGAGAAAATCCCGGAGATGAAAGAAAACGATTCTTTCGAGGTATCGAACACGATTAATTTGACGTTAAAACTTTGAATTCTCTTTAAAAACGAAAACGGAATTATATTTGCCGAAACTAAAGCTACGATTCAATAGAAAAGTTGATGATTCGTGTTGAAATCAAAGAGTTGATGTGAAAGAATAGACTATGATCGCTACAAGTTAAATCAAAAAAGAGATTCGAATTGGAGTTTTCAAAAGGAGGAATGTCAATCGAAAGTTTTCGTTTCATCAAGAATAAAATTCAACGAAAATACATCCGGTTGTTGCGGACAAGGAAAGCAACGAATTGCGAACAAAATAATCGGGTTGAAAACTTGGGTAAATCGTCGAAGTATTCATAAACGAGTATTAGACTGACTGGTGAGAAAAAACTGGGAGAATTGAGAACAAAAACGAGAATTGGTAAATATTTTTTGGGCTGAGAATGGATATGACGTCGACGTTTTGCGGGTTCGCATGAGTGTGCCTGTTTTAAAACACAACATACACATTTGCATTTACAACCAACACGTGGAAGACTTGAATAACGTCAGTCGTAGAACAGAACGAAAAAACGAAAACCGTCATAGTTGTTTTTGTATTATTATTTGCACACAAAAGAAGACAAGGAGTCAGTTTATGAGTGAATTGTCACATATATTAAAGGTAAGATGTTTAACCAAATAGAGTATCTTCGTTTTTCTTAGCCTTTTATTCATCTTGGAATAGGGCAGAAACAGAGTTCAGTCGAAAAGCCCCGCTGCGTTGCAACCAATTCAGCGAGAAAAATAGATAGTCGAAATTTCTTCATCGAAACATCATCGACCGAATTCCGACTGTCGTAAACATAAGTCTACTGCGTTAGACGTGTCTCGTTTTCCTGGTGTAGTTTTTGCTCATCTTTTTACTCCGTGAAAATTCTCGTCGACGAACACTTGAGCTGCGAAGCCTTGAATAGAGATACTCGTAGATCGAACAGTTAAGACAGAGTCGATATTGAGAATACGGCATTGGAAATGTTGCTTGAGGACAAGTTAAAGCAGGCTTAGAGGTTAAGGCGTTCGGATGTTTGACCCATACTCACAGGACGAATCGAACTCGGCATTTGTCATAGACATATGTCGATTGAAAGACTATTCGAAAACAACGACATTGCCACTTGAGTTGTCTCGTGTTCGCTTAGGCTGACTAGATCTATTTAATAAGAGCGTGGCAGAAATAGAAGGGGTTTTCTATTTACTAATTATTGTTTCTTGCGAATCGAAAGACTTAATTGTCGCGAAGAGAAAACGCGAGTAGAGACATGGTCGCAAATCAGCCCTTGTCTCGATGTTTTATTTAGTCGGACAGTTCAAATGCATTTTTGTTTCTACAGTAAACGCAGCTAAGCGCGATTTTTCATTGAACATAATCATAGAATTGAATAGATTTGCGTAACTAAAAGATATCATATCCTTCCACTCACAGCTTCTTGATTTTAAGGTTTTATATCAGTTCAGGTTCGTTGTTGCACGTAAGAAGAGAAAATTCTTATCCGAAAGCATAACTCATAACTTGTTAACCAATTGAAGCTCGTGTTAGTTGACGAGACTGTATTCTCCAATTCTTGTCTCATTTTTTTCCGCCCGGCCTTAACATTTTTGTTAGACTAACGATCAAGTTTAATCCAAAGAAAACCTTTTCCCCATAGGCACGATCTAATTTAAAGGGTGATTCACGTTTGTCGAGTGCATTCGAGGGTGATCGATATGGCCTGCAGCCGCTTCTTTCATAAAGTTGTTTTATGGAAACTTGAAAATTGATTCTACCTTCACTAAGAAACATGTACCAGTAAATAATTACATATTCAGAATAGAATAATTACTCTCGTTTACTCGATTATCACATCACTCATAAACTAGTTGAAAGCAAAGCACGTTGTTCGCTTACTTTAGAGCACAACTTGCCTTTTATTGTCCCGATTTAATCATCGACCTACAGAGGAAACATGTTGAGACAACAAAAACACTGTTTAACCGAAACATAAGGCGAACAAAGAAACAGTATCTACTCGATGATTTCGACAGCAGGTACACTTTACGCGAAATCTGAACTGAAAAATGAATTTCTTCATCGATGCGCGCTAATCACAATTTTAAGGAATAATCAAAGACAAAAGTTCAATGAAACAATTAAATCAATCGAAGATCTCAACAATAATTAGAAGTGTACCCCCTCGTTCACATTTAGCTAGATTATTTCATTTGTACAGCCGCGAGCAATTATAGTCTTGCTTAGCAACTTTTCTTTCGCTTGATGCTTTCAAAATAGAAACATGGGACGCATCGCTTCATGAAAGTAGAGACAACGATTGAACAACGATGAAGTGTGGAAAAGCTCTTAACTTGAAATATTGACAAAAACAAAATTAAACAAGCGACTTCTCTTCCGCTTCCCACTTCGGTTTTTTTCGGCATCAAAAAACGAAACGTCTAACTTCATAATTATTGAAAATCGTTCGCGTATTTACACAATCTTTCTCGACACCTAACATTTTGTGTTTTTTATAAAAATCAATATTTATCTGAATTCCCATCGAAATACTCGACAAGTCGAATATGAACCATGAAACTACATACGAAATCCGTTGGAACGGAAGCGAGGCACTGATGTCTTTTCAATGCGTTGCTCCTCGGAGTATGAGAAAAGCACGTGCTGTCCAGCATCGAAGAGCGAACATTCGAAACCAAGAAAACAAATCCGAGTTCTACTGAATAACTTCCGAACTATCAGACCGATTCGTCGTGCATATTTCGAAGACGGCATTCGCCAGCTGCTGTTCCTCGTGGAAGTTTCACGTTTAAATCGATTGGAAAGATAATCGTCTTGTTTGAATAAGGTTAACAAGAAGCATTCTTCGAGAAAAGAGGTTAGCACATGAGAAGTGAATCGTATCGAGTCAAGTCGTCGTTTTCAGTGTCACCAAATTTAAAGCAAGTTACTTGATCTTTTCAACATTACCAATATTTTGTCCGCTGAGGAAATCTTTGAACATTGGAAAAGTCTAAATAACGATCTCTTAGTTCAGCAGACAAAAATAGGCCGATGTTCTTTTTTCCGATGTTCGATGGTGAATTTTATTTTATTCTGACAATACGTTTGACTGTGTTTATCTTTGCACAGAATAGCGACCTAGTATTTGACAAAGACGAATGTCTACTGTGAAAAACCGATTTTTGTATATCCCGCATTGTCAATGATTGATTTCGATATTTTCACTACGAAAAAATAATCGACTCAGATTTTTTCTCATACTGGACTGTGTTTTCAGTATTAAGCAGAATGACAATAATGTTTTATCGACGAACTGACTCTCTGATTGTTAGTGATTATAATCAACTTAACCCGTCGTTGTCAACTTGCCTTAAACTCGGTGACACTGAAAACGACGACTTGACTCGATACGATTCACTTCTCATGTGCTAACCTCTTTTCTCGAAGAATGCTTCTTGTTAACCTTATTCAAACAAGACGATTATCTTTCCAATCGATTTAAACGTGAAACTTCCACGAGGAACAGCAGCTGGCGAATGCCGTCTTCGAAATATGCACGACGAATCGGTCTGATAGTTCGGAAGTTATTCAGTAGAACTCGGATTTGTTTTCTTGGTTTCGAATGTTCGCTCTTCGATGCTGGACAGCACGTGCTTTTCTCATACTCCGAGGAGCAACGCATTGAAAAGACATCAGTGCCTCGCTTCCGTTCCAACGGACACCAGATTGAATATTGTGAAAATGATATTAACAAGAGTTGAAAACATGAAGGACGAACAATGTACTTGGAACTTAATTTAGATCGATTTATCAAAAGGGAATTAGCGAGAGATAAGATGAGTGCCAACGATCCTGGACATTTCAGTAAGTTAAACGATAAAAAGGAAGCGAAAGTTTCTTGATTTTGTTTTCTTGTAGAAAACCTTGATGAAAGTCAATCGGAAAGTCTAAAGAGATTTTGGAAATCAATAATAGAACGCATTGGAAATTGTGATCGTGGGGATGAAGTGAACGGTATTGATGAAAATGAACTTTTCTTGGCAATCGGTTACGATAATCCCGATTCAGTTGTACTTCGTTGGCTTCGAGCTAGGAAATGGAACGTCGACGCTGCTTTACATCAACTAATGGATACAATCAGTTGGCGAAAGAAATGGGGAGTGAAGGAACTTTTAGCTAAAGGTGAACCTGATCTTATTCACGAGGAAATAGTGTCTGGTAAAACCTATTTCATGGGTCATGATAAATATGATCGTCCGATTGATTATGTTTTTGCTAAACATCATATTAAGGATCAATTTCCATTAGAAGCGAGCGAAAAATTCATCGTCTTTTCTATGGAAACAGGACGAAAGTTGCTCAAGTCGCCAACTGAATGTGTCACTGTTATATTTGATCTACATGGTTTCGGTTTGAAAAATATCGATTATCAAAATATTAAATTTCTTATTCATCTTTTACAAAATCATTATCCGGAATCGTTTGCGCTAGGGCTGGTCATAAATGCACCTTGGGTGTTCAACGGTTGTTGGTATGTTATCAAGCGTTGGCTGGATCCTGTCGTCGAAAGTAAAATACACTTTTTAAGTAATCTTAACGAGTTAACTCGTTACATTGATCCATCGTGCTTACCGAAACACTTGAACGGTACTCAGGCCGAGTTTAACTATATTCCGCCAACGAACGAGGATTTAGTTATGCTAGAAGCTTTCAGAAATGATAAGGAGGGTAAAATCAATGCCGAAGATGCTCATCGACAAGCAGTGAAGAAATACATCGAAGTAACTTGGCGATGGGCCAACGAAGTTGAAACGAACGATTTGTTAGAACAAAGAGAAGGAGTTGCGAAAAATTTAAGAGATTCATTTGAACATCTTGTTCCGTATATTCACACGCGAACTCATTATCACCGCTGCGGAGACATCGATGAACCTATATTCGATATTCTCTACCATAAAATCAAGAATAACACGAAACAATGATTTATTGTTCCTGTCTTCGTTAAATATTTCGTTTTCTAATGGATACAAAAATATTTGTAATTCTTCTTGTTTTTTCAGCATAAATATCCTTGATGCGATTTAATATAATTCATCGATTAAAAATAAATTGCTCTTGAATTTATCACAGACATTGTCGATGAAATAATCAACGTTCCACGTCGATGAATCAGAAACGCGAACCGGTGAGATCTGATCAGATACGACCAGCCAACTAAATCCTTTTCGATGTCGCTTCCCGGAAACATTCGCTTGTATCAGACGGCTAAATCCTTTTTTCTTAGTTGTGCACTGCTTAGAATGCGATTCAAACAGTAGAGTTTGCATACAACCTCTGCTAAAGTCAATCGGGTCCCAACAGAGTTTCATCGGCATTGTAGAAATTTGTGTAGAATCCGACTTTCATAAACTTCTAAGCATCACATTTTAACATTTGATGAATTGAACTTCTATGTCATAATCATTTTCCACTACATGCAGAACTCACTCGTTTAACATCATTTATTGAAACAGATTTCTTTTTCTTTTTGGCGATGAGAATTGTTTAGCCTCTAAGATGATTCATCGAGGTGCTTAAAAAAAGTCGAGTAAAGGCCTCATTCATATCATACACGACATCGCAGTGTAAAAATTGAATCGTGAATGCGATCATTGAACCGAATCGAAGGAATTGTAACGAACCATTCCTAGAAATGGGCACGGCTTTAAGCATTGTCTCTTCTCGTGCCATATGCGATAGATGGATCATTTTGCGATTATTTGCTTGACCTTTTACGCTGAAATAACAATAGCTGAGTGAATACTCTTCTGGGCGGTTGTAAATTAAATTGGGAGCAAAAAATAATAAAATCTTAAGAGAATCATTTCTGCTACTTTTGAAAAGATCCCATGTGGAAGTAAAACTGGGTCCTGATTCAGCAATGAGTAAGACAAATCTGAACAGGATTTCTTCTAATCATGATGAATCCACGATAACAAGAAAGAGATCAGAGCGGTTCGTATTTCTCTGGCTGACAACTAGAGAACTGCGGAGTCAATATTTTTATTCCGAAACCCGACTTCGAAAATTTTCGTTTTTTTTAACTCCGACGGAGTTCGGGCCTCCCCACAGGTCTTTAGTTCCGGGTGTTATTATTTTGAGCCAAACAGGTAAATGTGATTGCAACGTTTAATACAATAGTCGAAAGATTATTTTCAGCTTCAAATAATACTATGCCGGAAAAAGAACCAATTTAGGTTCCGGACAAAATTTATCAAATGTTGTTTCTACAAAAACAAAGTGACTTTTTTGTAACAGTTCTTCTATGAAAATAGAAGAAAAAGAACGATTTCAATGTCATCAACAGCGACCGCCTCATCTGAAGATTCGACATGTACTATGCCCAAGCAACACAAATTTGATAATGACGACATTTATACTACTTCGGATGAGACTGAAATATTGCTTGATTTATGATATGTTTTTATTTAGTCGATCTTTCGAAAGTTATAGCTGAAAGATGATTGATTTGTTCTTTTTTCTCCTGAAACTTATTCTCATTATATGAAACAAGTGTTCCCTTTGATTTTTTTTGTTTCTTAATATGAAAAACAAAGATGTTGGTGTATGGAATATCGAAGGTTCATCAAACATAATTTTTATCTTGACTTTTCTTCAATCCCGAAAAAATTTTTCAAAAGATCTGACTCCGATTCCGAAAAATTTAATTTTTTAACTCCGACTCCAAGTCCGACGGAGTCGGAGTTCAGGGCTCCCAGCAGGTCTCTAATGAGAAACGATCCGATCGCTGAATGGAAACTACCAGGAATTGAGTTGCAGTCCTTAGCACCATTTGAGATGACCGTTCAGATTCAAGATCTTGATAGATCCTCACTAGGAGTAAACACTAGAATACTTTGCTCATGCTAATTGAGCTCTCTTTGTTTGTGGACAGCTTGACAAAGTGAAAATGTTAAATGTTTGTTGTTCTGCGGGGGGGGGGGTGGCATAGAGTATCAGCACTACCCTGTTGTGTTCTGGACTCTTCCTTGATTCTAAGTACATTTATCAGCGATAAAACAAGATTGAGATAGACGAGTCAGCATCAGTTTTTCGGCATGTTCTTTTAATTGAATGCAGCAGCAGAAATCTGCTTGTCGGGGAGTTCTTATTAATTCCATTCGGTCGAGACTCATCTTTCAAGATGAAAAACAACTTTTGAATGAATTGATGTTCGACTGAGAAGCAGATCCGTTTCGTCAATAGGTTTCGAAAAGTTAGAACGTCAGTATCAACGACAGCAAAGAGTTTCTAGACGTAATTTATGTTAATGTATTCATGTTTCTCTTCTCTGAAAAGATTCACTCTATGGATGTTGCTTGACAAAAGTAAATCGTCACTGAAACAATACAAAATCGTATATTTTGCAGACCACTCACGCAAGTGTAAAAGTTCGCGAGAAATCAATTTCCCACAATCTCGAGATCTTTCAAAAGCAGAATGATTTCTTTTTCGTTCTTTGCTTGGCACAGTCCGACTGCATCACCGAAAAACGACACTTTCGTTAGTAACGAACGTTTCTCTAAGATTTCAGCCGTTGTCAGTCTCTTGTGAATAAATTCTCTGAGAAAAACAATCTTCGTCTAGACGTTGTTGAAAACAATTTACCATGAATGAGTCTCGTATGAAAAAGTCCATGCTGAAAGCTGTCACGTAGATTCTTGTGTGGTCAAAGGTGCCATCTGCCATTGCTTTTCAACGAATAGTGACGTTGATTAGGGAACATTCAATAGATCGATCGATAGAGAAAGAATTCATGGAGCCAAATGACTGAGAGAGAAATCCAAAGTCAAATGAAAGGGGTCGAGTTCGAAAACCTTGAAAAATGTGTTTTTTCGAAATTAAAACTCGAGAAAAGGGCGTTTTCCGACAACTCATTTCATGTTCTACCTTTTTATTTGAAAATCTTTCGAGAAAAATTTACTGAAAAAGAACATCGTTGACTATGCCAAACAGCCGCTGTAGGCTGACTGAATTTCTGTATCCTTTGCTACTAGTAACGTAATGATTCTACTTTTTGTCACGCATGCTTCCCATCAATCCATCGACTTTCAGTGACAGCCCGTCTGGTGTCATTCAAAAGCGTCTAGAAGCTCAATTCGAAGGATAAAAGATGACTGATGCTTATTGAAACAGTTCATGAATTTCGTTTTAAATCAGGATTCGATACGTATCGGATGTACGGTATACACTTTCTTCTGCGCTCTCACACTGAATTGACGAATTTTTGAAAAGCGAATGAATTGAAGCTAACCCTGACATAACCGAGTCGATTAACGTATAGTGCTTTTCTTTTGTTGAGTTTTCATGGTGCAAAAGGCTACTTGACAATATCTTATCGATATTTTACAACCAAGACAGACTGTGAATCGAATATGGCCGAACCGAATTGACTTCGATCGGTTTGAGTAGCTCTTTTAGAAACAGAATCGCACCAAACTATACTCGAATGAAGAACATTCGGCTCGACTGATCAAAAGCATTTAATAATTGTTTGAATTTCATATGAACATATTTTCACCAGGAATAGTCGACTACAGTTCGCAATGATTTCACTTTTGCATTTCTTACCAAGGCAGGAGTTCGCGAATGCATCCTGAAATTTCTCTTTTTTGCTGTATATCAACATATTGAGACTTGGATATTGTTCTGCAGATCATTTCATTCACGGGTGGCGGATGTTCTTTATTCGAGCGAATATAATGTGAACAGCATTCGACGCTGTGGGAACGCTAGGGATACTGGCTCATAGAAAGACCAACAATCAACCGATTCAAGCCTGTGTAGGTTTGAACAAAGAAGCATGTAACGTTTTGAGAAGCTTCCGTTCCTGAGAACGAACCTTTGAAGAAGGCAAAATTTGATACACCAAGGTATACTTCGAGACCTTTGAAAAATATGTGAAGTAACTGTTCTGGATTCAGCCCGACAAACTGAAAAGAAAACACTTTCATTGTCGGTTTCTCGCCCATGGAATGGAAACCGTTTTTCTAATTTAACACGTCAATCGACTAACATAAATCGGGGTTCAACAGATCAAAGGATCAATATTCGACGTATAATAGTTTGAATTTAAAGTTGCATTTTTTATATGAACTTATTAGTAGCGGCGTCAGAAATTTACTTGAGGGTGCGCTGAGCCCAACCCCTGGCGTCGCCACGAGAACTTATCTCCAAAAAAGAGAAGCGGAGCAGTTTATAGAAGAACCTATCGACGGGAAATAATGAATTTATTTGCTTGCTGAACACGAAGGACGAACAAGCTTCATGGCACTCCGTGTAATAACCAAAGATGTCCGCAACCTAGCTAACAAATTTCAAACGAAATCTTATCATTAATTAGAATAGTCAAAACGTTAAAAGAACACTTTTTTTTTAAATCAAAATTATATGAATCAGTGTTTCTAATGAGAATTCGAAGTAAAGTGCAATCTCGCACTCTGTTTCAAGAACCAAAGTGCAAATATATAAATATATCTAGAGAAAAGAAATAATGGTTTATATCTAATACTCTAGACTTTTGTGTACATGTATACATAGTCATTATTTGAAATATACATAAGAAAAGACTATTTGCATGAATCAAAGAACATAATAAACGAGAAAATTGACTGTAAAGGTGAAACAACCAATATAAATAAAAATATAAAACAAAGTGCAAAATTTTATAATAGAGTGCAACACGTGCACTCTACTTTTCCGAGTAAAGTGCAAAATAGCGTGCAAAAGCACTTTTGATTTTTGTTGCTTGGTGCACTCATCATTAGAATTAGAAACACTGATATGACTTAGTAATCGCCCCTAATCCACTGGTTGAAATTGAGCTCCAATAGAGTAATGAATATCGTAGATCTTCAATCAAAAGATTGCAGAATATGAGGAGAGCACCATTTTCTCAAGTTCAACATTTTACTTTTCTCATGTTTAAGGTATAGAATATCTTCAGCAGATGTCGCATGTGGGCAACTACAACTGGCCTCAAATTTTCGCAAAACACTTCCGTTCATCTTTTCAATTATTTAGGCTACCTATCCACATAACTTTATTTTCTCACAATTATATTTCCACTTCATTCACATAAACTGATTCGAGAGAAATATTTTTTAGTTGGAAAAAATGCTTTTCTCAATAATTTGATTTCTATTTTGTGCTTGTCAATGAATGGTATCGAAACAAACAGTTTTTGAGCAAAATTGCTCATTTTTAAGTCTTAATTTTTGATTTGTTGTGCATGAGACGAATAGAAAAATATCGTAAATCTTGCTGCTGTACTGAGTTCGACTTCAATGTTAAAGTTAGCTTAGCAAATCTATCATATATGAGTGTGTTTCGACGGTATTATTGAAAATGCATCGGAAAGTTTAAATTATTCAAAATTATGAGTTTTAATACGTTTAGCTGCGAATGAGTTTGACTGGCGATGATTATGATCATCTAACGTATGGTTTCAAACGCATTCTACACAGGCAAGCATGTCCGAATTTTCGCGTTTTCAAGCGTTGAATGAAACAATGCGTTTAAACGGTTGGCTGTTCTGTAATATAAAGTGCTGTGAATTGTAAATTAACAACGTGTTAAAACGGGTAAATTCGGACCATTTTAACTGGGTAAAACGCGTTAACAGAAAAAAGGAAAAGCACTGTTTTAACGCGTAAATTTCGTAATTTTGACTGCTTGGGAAGCTCATAATAATCAACTGTTTGTATGGGAAAAGGAGATCGAAATGAATCGATAATAATATTTTCAATTCGTTTTTTGATTCCCAAGACAGCCTGATAGATTAGTCTTATGCAACACTTCCGAATTCTGGGATCAATACTTTTGTTCTATTAATGCATTGTCCTTCTTTAAAACGGGAAATTTTAGCTTGTAGCTTTTCACACTTTGACAAAGTTAGCAGATAGAATGGAACAAGTTTAAATAGGAAGTTAATAGATCTTCGTACGAGTGAGTCTATATGAGTTGCGGGATGAGTAAGGCTCTATCTTGTGAAGAAGTGAAAGAAATTGTTTGTCAAGATGTTCTAGAAGAAGGACGGCTAGGGATTGAACAAATGCCAGACTTTTGTTTGAAACACAAAATTATGTTTTGAATAAAGTGCATAAAAGAATCCGTGGAGTTTTCATGTGAAACAAGATCAGTTCTCTCCGTCCTCGCTCAGGTTCGGATTCGGAATTTACAGGTTTGAAATTGAAATCTTCAACGTTTTTTCGACCGTCGTATGTCAATTCCAAATTAATTTTTAGAATTTTCTTTTCCATGAAACAAAATCTGGAAAAATAAACATGACTATTTGCCATCAAAACTGAACACAACCAATCTGATAAATCGATACGGGTTTAATAATGCTCGACGTTAAATATGTGTCTACGGGAGACCAGCAAAATTTTCCATAAGGTTTATCAAACGTTTCCAGTATTAACAGTTACGAATATCGACTGAGCTCGTCATGGTATGTGTTTAGTTTTGAGCGCTGTTTTCATGTCCATGCTGAGATTTGGGTTCATAGAAAACAAATGTCTGACACTAACTTGAAGTCGGAGTTCACAAAAACTGATTGAAAAAGCCTGAAAATTCGACTTTGCAGTCAGGTTAACGTTGCATCTGAAAATGTTGCCTCATGTATCGTGATTTGCTAACTTTAGTGCGAGACGGCGCATAAAAGCTGCTCTGGTGCATTGTAACAAAGTTCACTCAGAACCGGATTACTCATCAGAATGAAATGTCATCTTCAATAGTATGCTTTAAGCACTCGTGCATGATTTCGCATGATAACTAAATTCAAGAATGCCGGCTTGAGTTCATTCAGGATTGGTCAGTTCTAGTTTTCTAAGAATAAACTACTTCGATATTAATGATAATACTAATAGGTTGTTCAGCGGACGTGAACATTTTATTATTGGTCGAGCAGGTCAATTATGAAACAAGTGTAGATCGTTTCATTCTAACAGTTATTACATTTCAATTAAAACGTTTTATTGAGAACTTTACGGGTACGACAGAAGTCCAGAGGGGCAAAACAGAATTAACGAGCGTTGTACACACAAGTTGTCGTCGTCCAGCTATACAACTGGTCGAGTAGAGTCTGGACGCAGCAAGGTTTTGGTAGGGATCGAAAACGTTTTCCGCTTCATCCGAAATCGATCAGTTCGCCGACCGAATACAACAGGAACCGGCAGGACATATGCGACAAAGTCTCTATATCCTCTAGAAAAATAAGGAAAGCCATTTGGAAACATGAAATGAGTGCTTTGGCCGGTTTCTGCCGAAAAGAAAAGAAGTTGGTGTGAGACAACTGAGAAAGTTCGACAAATTTCCTACTGCAAACTGTCGTCTAGATGTGCCGTCGATTCTCAGTGTTCTCCTGAGGGGACTGGCTCGAATTTCTCAACTTGAAATGAGCTCTATCTAGATTTTTGAATTATAGCGGCGTTCTAGAAAATTTCATTGAGAATACCGAATTTTTTAATTTCGGTTTCCGAGTAGACGAAAAGTTGTTGGATCCAACGGGCTCCACGTCCAAGTGAAAAAGCATTAAATCGATCAAGTACAACAGCTTTTAATCCGTCGACTTTAGATTCATAAACAGCTGGACTCGATGAACTTTGATCGGATAATGATTAAGCTCTCTAATAAATGAAGCAGTGAAAGTGAAAGGCGCATAACTTCGATTAACTATTTTCCTCGAATATTTCTTCGATTCGGCGAGAATAAAAATCGGCGAGGCATTCATGAATTCACATCAATCGTTAAAAATATTTCTTCATCTTCTTTTTTAATAAAAATAAATACACATAAAACGGACATAAATATTTGTTTCATTTATTTATTAATGAGCTTAGGTATGGACTCATAGTGCTTCGGTGAATTTTTCGCTGTAAAAAAGTAAGGATGGTCATCACTGGGACAATTAATGTAGTCTCCTTCATGCCATTCCCATAGTTTTTCTCCGACTGGCTCGAGCATATTATTCCATAAAGATAATGCCGCTCGCGAATGCCCTTTACCTTTAACGAAACAAAGAGCAAAATCAATATTGAAAATAAATCGTGTTTGTTTTTGCTTTTAAGCGAAGAGTTTACCGCTAAAATGAAAACAGTCGGGAGCAAAATAACTGAAATCGATGTCTCCGTTGACTTGTCTCGGCAGTTGTGTATGAGCCATGAAGGGTTGAATGACCACCGTAAAGTTATCACTCGTATCATAACGACCGGAATTAATAAGATCGACTAACATTTGATGATATAACGGAATCCATTTACTCAATTGGGTTGCTTGTTCTTCAGTTGGAAAGGCAGCGCATGGGCACGTTTTCTGATGAAGCAATTTACAGACAGGACCGCCGGCATTTAATAATTCGACTCCACGAACATCGAGTACAAGAACAAGATTGACGAATGCTCGAGGAATATTCGCGTGAATATAATCTAGTGTTTCGGTGACGTATCTTGTAAAATTTTTCGGATCATGTTTATTCAAATCATCACAGAATATGCACAGATCGTTGCCCTATGGTTAGCATTGAAATAGACGTAGAACAGGGAAGTTGTTGAAAATGGTTAATAAAAGAATATGAAAGTACTCACACCAATAAAAAATGTAATAAGTTTCCAATCGTTTTCCAAATCACAATATTTATTTGATTGTAACCGCTCGAGAAGAATATGAGCTTGATCGATCATATGATACGAACGATCACCTGACTTAGCTTTGAAGTGCAATGATTATAAAAAACTATGAATAAAGTCATTGCTCTCAATCAAGGTCTTACCAACATTCAGTGCATTCTGCGATGAATTTTGTCCTTTAAGGAAAATGACCGATGATTTTGTTGAATAACCTTTCAATTTATCATGGTCGTATTCTCGAAGGATATTAGGCAACGAAAGAACTTTATCGAACGAATGATCGCCCCCAATTGACCACGATACACCTAGTTGCGTTGCAGCATCAATGAAAATAAAATACAAACAATCAACTGGATTCTTTTACCTCGATTTTCAAAAATTAATCCAGCGGGTGTTTTAGCATGAGCTCCTAACGCAGCTGTTAAGCTATCACCTAGTGCCGCAACACAATCGATGTCAGCAGGTTTAAGTTCGTGTACTGATGTTGGTGCAACGTTTCTATCGGCTTTCGACACAGGACACGGAAACGAACCGTAAGATTTTCCATACAAATAATCCGCTTGTGAAAATAGTTTCAATGACCATTTAACATAATCTTCGAGAAATTTCCCATCAAGACTAAGGTCTTTTATGAAATCAGCATACTCAGTGACGTTGAACCCATGAATATTGATGATTAACACTTGGAATAAAATCAGATAGACACAAAACTGTCTCATGGCACTTCTCTTGGTTTTACTTATTCTTTTAACTGCTGAGTCGAATGTAAAAACTCTCCTTTTTTATAAGTTTCGTCTCAAAAGCGATGAAATTCTATTGAAGATAAGAGCGTCACAAGACGTGATATATATGCAACGGTCATAGTTCGCGTGATTCCTACATAAATAATTACTAAACATTTCACAAGTCTGACGCTAAGACAAAGATAAGGACAACTGTTATAAATTATTATTGAAACGAGTTTCTTTTCTTCTTAAATTTCAAACAAACTATTAGTACGTAACTAAAAGTCCTGTCCTGTATTTTAAACAAAGCTAGATGCTTATCACAGTGAGTCTAGCGCACGTTATTCTAATTACATTCGACTAAATAGACGAAAGAAACAGCAGAAGCTTCTTTGACTTATTCAAACTCAATTTTCTTTTTTACCTGATAATAGGAAAGTGAGAACAACATGATAAATGATCGTTCTTTTTGAATTACGATCCAAACCATGTGCTGAACTATGTGACGCCGACATTTGCATTTCGTCTCACAACCCGAGAATGCAATACAAATAAACCAACTTATTAAATCATTTATCAATCAGCTAATGGATTAAAAGATTCAAGAGTTTACTATCATCTATTCAATATCCCATCAGTAAAACGTTAATAGACAGTGGTAGACGATCGCCGATCAGCGATCTGTGGCATCGGGATTACGAATCATCAGGTCGAGCAATCCGTGAGGCATTAAGATCTGAAACGCAAAGATAGGTATTGTACCAAATAACCCAAACGTTTGGACTTTTTTGTAAACAGGGAGATATTTCGTCATGGTTGGTTACTTTACACCATAGAACTCTGCAAGAAAATATCCGATGTTAAATCGAATGAAAGTTCAGTCATATAAGATGCCTGATAGTCGTGAGAAACTATGTCGGGTGATGATGTGCGCTGGCTCCTGATCTTTGTCTCTCCTGATCTTTGATACCTCTCGAGAACGATTACACAGTGTGTGTGTGAGGAGGGGAAAATTCTATTCTTTACTTTTGTCATTCTTTTCTGATCAAGTTTCGCTAAATTTCTTCTGACTAAAAATCTTTCGTCAACGAGAAAAATGAAACATGCGAGTGTTGAGGACACCGTCTCAGATTTCATATCAGTAGATGCTGCAACAGTTTCTCCAAATTCGAGTAAGTGACACAGAAGTTTAAGCTCGAGAGACCACGATTAGGAGCAACAATCAATATTTAACACAGACTGACGCTGTATGAAAGAAATGAAAGAAAGGCTATTGGAAACGAAAGTAGTTGCTACTGCGTATCTTACTATAAACTCACCATAGAAGTGACCAGTCTATATTTGCAGCAAATTGAGTTGCAGACGCTTCTGGTTTTAATTCTTTCTTTCGTTGTCATCGGAGTTGACTGAATTGTTATCTACAAGTCTAATGAAATACTCGTCACATACACGACTCGTATTTGATGTATCACTAGGACAGACCGACTTCGAGCTCATCATAGGCCATCGGATAGGCAGCTAATAATCATATAGCACTAGAATCTCCGACGAACACGCGAGCAACTTGCTCAACGCACTTTTACAGGTCAATGTAAACAAGAACGACTGATATAAATCTAAGATGCAGCTGAGAAAATCAGATTGCGCCCAAGTTCAAACGAGTTCGGCCGTCAACGACAATTCTTTATAGTTTTATGCTCATTTCTTACAATGAAAGTATTTGCCAGCGTATTTTTTCATACTGTCAACAAGCTTCGCGATCGGATACTCAATTCTAATGGGTTTGACGGTAGTTCGTAACCGTATAAGTTACGATACATAACGATCGGCATTCTACAGGAGAATGAGAACGATGAGAGCCTGAATGTCAACCTCTAAAAAGACTCAATATAAACATGACATCTGTTGCAATGTGAATGAATGCCGATGTTGATGAAATCAACGAGTTTAAAATAGTCAAGTCGAATAGGTTGCATTTCTTCTAAGAAATAAACTTGATCGGTAGAAATGAGACAATTATGCATGTTTATAGATATAAGTGCGAGCACTTGTTCTTCGATACACTATCGATTTCTTCAATTTGCCGGATTTATTAACGCATGGTGCAGCAAAAACAGAAACCACGTCTCGACTACGATGGCTATTCATAACGTCAAGGCATGTTTTAGACATGAAAAAACCAATTGGAGTTGTATTATTTATGGATAAAAGAGCAGCCTCTCGCATTTCCCTTCTTTCATCAATATTAACCACACCGTCAAACTAGCCAATGTGTTCATTCAACACTACGAGCAAGTTTTGAAATAAAAACAACCGACGAAGGAAATGCTACTCGTAGTGATATGCTCGGAATAAATGCTGGTAAATCACCGAAAAACGTTGATTATGTCTTAGTTCTACGCCTCACCCGGATATGCTGAGTCGAAATGATTCAATGCCACACAATACTTCACACTATTTTATTTTGTTGCGTTTTGTTTTTGTTGGTGGTGCTTTTGTGTTCTTTGAATCAAACCGTTATTTGTTGACATTCAGACAGATTTCATATTTATTTTAGTTGCCTTCCGCTCTTAACATTCCAGTGATCATCGTTACTCGTATTTATCAGTTTACCAGCTTATTCCGTAGCTGGCAAAGCGTCAGTTTTCTTACAATTACGGCAAGAAGCCGTATAAAATGGCGGCATGGAGTTTTCATTGCTGACCTTTACCTAGGCCGTGATCGTCATCCGGAGAGGGATTAGTAGCTGCATCGAGATCGTTTTCGGCGTTTTAACGCAGTTGATTCAGTGCTAATATATTGTTTTTTACTATGGTATGTCACATACGCCGAAAAATAGAAACTTTCAGCACTATAAAATGCGTTAAGAAAGATCGATTGGTGACCAATTGCCTTACAAGGCTCTAAGTGGTATAGGTGTAACGATATATGAGCAGAGAGACGGATGATGACGTGAATATCTTTCGGAGATCGTATCCTGGAAAATAATTATCTCATCAACATTCATAACAGTCCAGTAGTATGATTCATCACGAAACAGTTTACTGTCGCAAACCTCTCTGCCCACCTGATTTAACCTTGAATTTTACATGGAAGTATCATACGATGCCAAAGAGCTACCACTTAATTGGATAAAAAAATCAAACACAAAGCCTACTACGCCACTGTCACTGTGATTCGAAAACTATTTCCGTTCGGCGTTGCGATTTTCTCCTAAGATTGGATTGTTCAAGAACTAGTATTTCATCATGTTCCAATTAATATCATTATAATCATTTTTTCGTGTACAGTATCATCGTTATAATAATTCTATTCAAGGAGCAGCTCATGGAAGTTCGCCGAGCGAAAGAAAAGACAAACAGTACCGAGCCATTACTTGGTAGATCGCCTAAGCCATTGTCTGTAGTTTGTTTGATTATTCTACAAATTGTAAAATTACAGGCGATTTACTGAAAAGCAGTCTATACAAATTTGTTTTTCATTTTGAGATACATTGCTAAAATTTAGACGTTAAACTTCGATATAAAATAATTATGCTCAGAGGAAAATCATACGTTCGAAGCCCGAAGCACTTTCTCGATGCGTATGCCGTCCCGTTAAGGTAAAGCCTATCGGATCCACGTTCGAAAAATCTTAGATTCGAGAAGATCTATCGGCCTCGCCTCGCCTCGCCTCAGCAGTCTTTTGTGCTTCTTGATCATTTTACGGTCAAATTAGACCCCTTGTTGCTTCACTTTACTTCGTAACATTTACATACTATAGAACTCTAATCAATGATATTGAACCCAACACGAATCGGTTTATCTACTTTTGCAGTAATAAAGTTGGGTGACAGGAGGTGTTTATCATTCGAATCAGTCTATGCTCTCTTATTCTGGTTGCATACGACTCTAATCATGTTTGAAATTGCTGATAGTTCTAGAAGAGCGTACAATGACGGGTTTCTACAAAATGTTTGCTTTCTGTATTTAAACGTCTTCATTGCATTCTACAGACAATGAAAGCGTATTTATGGTTTTTTTCTCGAATCGTTAGGAACCAGAGTGCGGAATCGAATCGACTAGACGAATGATTCGAATCGATGACGAATGAGATCTTGATTTTTTACTCGAATCAAATCGAATCAAATTTAAGATTTTTAACAATGAGCCGAATTGAATCGAATATAACAGTTAAAAAATCGAGCAAATCGAATCGAATAGCTCGTTAGACCCCGAACACCAAAAATTTGAATACCGAATTAGCCGATGAGATCGCTAGAAACGTTAATACACCTTTACCTCATCTTTTCGAGATGAATTAACGTTAACACACCAATCAGAAATGATTTCGTTTGAACGAATAGAAATTAAAATGTGACGCCTTCTGATCTACATTTTTTCGAGCAAAAAGCTCAAGGATTTCCTTCAAATGAATCCTTTATACTTATTTTGTTACAGATTTACTAGGTAAATTTTTGTCTCTGTTTATCAATAGTTCTAAAAGTTCGTTAATAAAAAGAAAAAGACTCTATAAATTCCTCATTTTTTGTTGACATTATTAAAACTTGCTCTTTATCTAATGTGATCTATTTTTACATAGATTTCATTCATTAAGTTATTAACAATGCTTTTGAAAGCAATTTTTTATTAAGAGTACACGTACACTAGCGTCACGTCTCACACTTTCGTAGTTTTTACTAAGCAGTTTACACACATGAACGATGCGTGCTCCATACTCTCATTGGGGGATTCGCTATTTAGTGTGAACCACTGTTGAATTAAAGAAACGTTAATTCGGTCGAAATGTTGGTGCTTGGAGTCTTAAACTGTTCGAATCGAATCCAAATGGCACATTTGGCATTCGTTTCGAACTTTTTTAGGAGCAATATTGTACTATTCTCAAGCGGAGACCGTTCAGTTGTTGGTATACTCTAAGGATATCCATAAAAACATAATCTGCATGTGGGGTCATGAGAGCAGTGGCTCTACTGTGAATAACATTGCAGGTAATAACTTTTCTCAAACGCTAAAATCATAAAATGAGTTTTTGTAAAGTAATAGACGTCACTCAGTTGCAGAATGTTTAAAAATAGAATAAAAGTTGGCTGCATTTGTTATTGAAACAGTTGAAATTGATTCTGTTTGGGAAAGTCAAGTATAAACTATAGGTGATACTTTCAACAATTAAAATTTGATCGAAACATGAGTCGAACTAAGAAAAGGCAGTTTCAAGTTTTATAACGTTCGAACCACTCGAAATAATATTCAAATAGATTGAGAGAAACGACATTTAGATTGCTCTTGTCTCTCATTCTACGGCAGAAAGTCCACCACAGAATTTTCCGAGGAAAATTAAAGTTGTTTGAGTGATTTGACTGGACGCATAAGCCGATTTACTCTTTTATGTTGCTTTTCAATGCACCATTTACAAACTGTGATGAATAAAATGACAAACAGAGAAAACATTAGTAAAAAGGTATGAAGCGTGTGGCATTATTCGAAGATCGGGCCTTTGAATGAAACTCATTTTATCGGAATAGATCTGCAAACAGTACGAGTGTTTTCTAGAAATTCTAAACAACTGTCAATCAGTGTTTATCTCAAACTGCGTTACTGATATCACAGTTACAGACTGAATTATTCTGTGCAAAGCGGCAACGAATTCAATGAAAACGTGAGTGGGCATGTAGTAGATTCTACTGTTCCGCAGAGCAAAGAAAGAATTGTGATTGGATACACAAGTCAAATAAAGCGCGACGATACTACCAGAGAAAATATTTTGCATGAGAACTGTTTAACGAAAGCTGAAAGTGAATAGACAGCGTTGATTTCTAGTCCGTTGGTATCTAGCCAATAATAGGAGTGTCCGATTCGGATTTCGTTTCTAGGAACTCGAAAACCCGTAGTAAATTGATTCGATATTGAAACGAGAAGTGAAGTTAGAAATGTTTTGACACTCTAAATTCATCGACACGAACTATTAAGTGACTTAACATTCTTTAGGAATCACATTCCAACAACGTTGCCGGAATGAAAACGAATTCATTGATTTCAACGAAAATCTACACTGGCATTTGTATGAATTTCTCTGAAAATAAGATCAATTACTTTCACGAGAAACACAACTTCATGAGCCACGTTCTGTGTCTTTAAATATTATTTACTTAAGCGTTTTTTCCGAATATAATTTTATTTAAAATCTAGAAAGATCTATGCCAACAAGAGCTCGGAGATTCATATGTAATTTGCAAATGCAATGACCGATGTTGAGTACAATTAGTGTCAGGTTAAGAGAAAGTCTAATAAGGGAAGAAAACGTATTTCAATGTTCGAATTGCGTGTTATGTAAATAATAAAGAATTTATTCGTTATTCTTTTTTAGGAGCTGAATCAGCAAATAAATTGGCGAGAAATGCTGCTGAATAACGTTCTCCCACGACGACGGCTTTTTCACAAGCTTGACGAAATTCTTGAATATCGTTTTCAGTTAACTGAATAAAAGCTGCATGAATATTTTCTTCTAAGTTTGTAATTTTTGTTGTCCCAGGTATTGGGATAAAATCTTGACCTTGTGCGAGAATCCATGCCAATGTTAATTGTCCTACCGTGCATTGTTTCCTCTTTGCCAATTTATTTATTTCATCAACCAATTCGAGATTTTTTGGAAAATTTTCTTTTGAAAATCTCGGCTGTATTCGTCGAAAGTCGTTCTCTCCAAAATCATCGGGGCTTTTATATTTTCCAGTAAATAATCCTCTTCCTAGCGGTGAATAACAAACGATCGCAACGCCAAGTTGTCTACACGTTTTCAAAAGAGCGATATCGTCTCTTTCAATGTCCAAACTAAATGGCGAATATTCAATTTGCACACAAGATATTCGATGAACGGCATTTGCTCGTCGAAGTGTTTCGCTTGAACATTCAGACAAGCCGAGATATTTCACTTTTCCGCAATCAACAAGTTCTTTCATAACGTTAACGGTTTCTTCAATGGGAACGTTCTTATCGATTCGATGTGCATAGTAGAGATCAACAAAATCAACGTCAAGACGTTTTAAACTTCGTTCGAATGCTTGCCGAACATATTCAGCATCACCACGAACTGAGAATTTTCCATCGGCTGATATAACATTACCGAATTTAGTCGCCAGAAACACCTAAAAACAAGCATCTTCATCATCCAATGACTTTCATCAAAAAATTAATAAAAATATCAGTCTCGGCCAACATAGTTTAGACAAAACAAATCGTGACGTGTCGCCATTCTGTTCTGTTTTATTTTTCTATTTTCTTCGGTTCGGACTGAGTTTTAAGAGGAAAAACGGCTTGCTACAAATTCTTTGTTTGAATGAAAAATGACTGACATAAATTAGTTCATCTTTCTTTCTTAATACAAACTTTTCTTCTTTGTTCAGGAAACATTTTAAAGTATTTTCCAATAAGTAATTCGTTATCTCCATAAATATCAGCAGTATCAATAAAGGTCGAACCAAGTTCAATAGCTCTATGAAGAACTTTGAAACCTTCTTCATCCGACAGAGGAACTCCGTAAAATGCTGACAAACCCATAGCTCCAAAACCAATCGATGACACTTGAGGTCCATTTTCACCTAGTGGACGAGTCGAAAGCTTTTCCATTGTTGTTTCTTGACCTATAGGCTAAAGAAATCCTCGAAAATCAAACTGCCCTTCATCTTCATCTTTGACAACGGACTTTTCTTACAAAATAAACAAATCAAATAAATGCGGAAACTTCGGACTTATGCCCGAGAGTTATGTGTACTTCAAAAAGTGAATGAGACAAATCAGTCATTCTAGAATGTGTGCACGGATGAAGTATCTTGGAAAACCTTTTTGGGAAACTCCAAAACTACTGATCATCTCAGACATATTTAGGCAATTTCATTTCTAGATGCAGTTTTTGTGCAT